>JNEV01001266.1:0-127019 GCA_000697495.1 Saksenaea oblongispora B3353
CGTGAACCATTTCCGGTTTTTTCATCAAGAAAAGCCAGCGCTTACATGCTGGATAAAGAGTTATTACATTCGCTTACACCCATCCCGGAGGAGTGCGGTGTAGGTGCCCACGCTTAGCAGTGGGATACCTTTGGGTAAGTAAAATACAATGCCCATTCACCTCATTTACTAACCGCGCATGTGCATTTTACGCTACCCAAATGAATTTTTGTGTCTGGGCCAAGTTTCATGTAAGTAAAAAGGAATATCTTTCGATAATTCATGTATATTTAATTTTTTCCTCAGCGCAAACTTGACTGCTCTTTCGACGCAAAAATTCATTTAATGTAGCGCAAAATAGCATGCAAAAAACAGTAGACTCATACACAATTAGTTGCAAACTCCTAAAACTCGATGATATCTGGGAAGTTACGTATTCGTCTGTCTTTAAAACTAGCACTTCACCTCTCGCCTCTTTAAGCTGCATCACGGTTTGTTTACTGCTGTCTTTCGATGACCTTTATAGCGAGACTCATTTTTTCTAAACACTCCTGCTTGAATACAAGTAGTGTCATAGCGCCATCGTTGGCTAGATTTGGTTTCCGATTTCTCGGAATACAAGAACGTACATCAAACATCAGCTGTTTAGAAGTCCTACCATCAAATGAAAATCAAGTGATCAGTTTCAATAGCATTTGTGAAGTACTCAGTGATGCCATGTTTCTTTTTTTTTCCTCACGTTTTGCTGCTTTTTCTCTTGTTGCGTTCTATTTTTAAGTGTGTTGTTCTTTCAATGATCCTCTCAAACTAACTTCATTCTGCACAGACAATTACAAGGTCTTCTCTTTCCTCGCCCCAGGAGAGTACCAGCGTGTCCTAACGGAATGAATATGCCCTGGATTGGGATATGGTATCTGTAAGTGGTTGCTTTTGTATTCAATGGACCATTCCATACTGACAGCTTTTTTCATTTATTTGTAACTCTGGTGGCTTTCTTTCCCAACGCTCCCATTGTTTCTCCAAAAAGTCTTTCCATACGGTGTGCCACTCTGGACCTGATGCTCTGTGGTCTCCGGCTCTTGCGCCGGGATTACACCTTGGTAAGTGAGACAATAGGCTAAAAATTTTAATCGAAGTACTTATCATGACTGATCTTTTGTGCTAATCAACATAAACTTTGTATCTAGAGAGTCAAGTTCATGTAAGTAAATAATACATTATAGTAACAATAGTATTTGATGTCTTCATGGATGCAAAACTTGAGGTAATGTAATTGCCAGTCAATAAACAGGTAAAGTTTGGCCGGTGACTTTTTCAAGGGGAGTGTATTTATCCAGCAAGTTTCATATGCCGAAACTTCTGCTTTAAATATTGTCGTCCCTTCGCTCCCGTTATTGCAAAGCACCTGTTGCAGCTGGTCTGTCATCAATTTCTTTTTTCACATACACGATTCTTCTTTTTGTCCAAAGTCTGTCCTCCATTTAAGAGCAAACTCCATGGAGACGCATGTCATTAACTTTGAACAGAATGACCAGCAAACTTTATTACTTCCGGAAGGTACAGTTTCTCTTTTCCTTTTCTTGTTATCTAAACTTTGGAGATATCCAGCCGGTCAAACTCCTTCCAATAAAGATTGCATAAGCCGACTGGAGATTGATAATGCACACTTAACTCAGCAAAATGATCATTTGCAAAAAGAACTGTCACTAGCGCGCTATGCTATCCATGCACTCAAAATGATCACCTCACAGAAGGAAACAGCTCTACAAACAACAAGGCAGGAACTAGAGAAAGCTTTTCTTCATATCCAAATGCTGAGCATGACGTTGGAACGACGAGCAGATAAAATGGTTGATAACAGATTGTCAGATGACCCATTATCGGTCAAAGAAGAGATTGAAGCATCTAAAAAGCTGCCAGACAGATATTCTTCGCCAGTGAGTACCGTAATTGGTGCATCTTTGTAAATTTAGTATTTCCCCCTTTCTTCCCCTAGTTCTTCACTTCGCATTTCCATGTTCCATTTATCCATCTTTTGTTTATTCCTATCCCGAGCATAGCTGGCAAAGCAGTAGCTGGATGGAATGTTTTTTTTTGTCTGTGATTAAATGAATGTTTTAGTGCTATCAAAAGATAAAATGGTAAAAAAAGGAATTCTTCGTTGTATGAAACATGCGCAAGTAATGCATTTGGATCATATGCATTTTGCTCTTAGATTACTCCTATTTCCTCCCCTTTATAAAAAAAGAACAGATTTACCTCGTCGAGACAGAGAAAAATAGAGTGAATTCATGTCTAGCAGAATCGCTCGACTTCACGCGGGCACGAAAACTGAACCAGTTTCACCCGTCCCACAACGACCAAAAAGCAGAAGAGCCTCATCACGCCCTTCAAGCTCCATGTCATTTGCTGTTGACGATGCTGTTACAGTTCGACGACAGAAAACTACAATCATTCCAGCACGACCACCATCATCAAAATCAACGTCTGTAAACCACCAAACCCGAGCTTGTAGCAGTCGTCCTGCTAGTACAAAGCGACTAGTTATTGGTCAACGAGTCACTGTATCCAGCTTGGGAATTGTTGGTACACTCCGCTTTGTGGGAGAGACAAAGTTCAAACCTGACGTATGGACTGGCATTGAGCTGGATCTCGTCGGTTCTGGAAAAAATGATGGAAGCGTCCAGGGGTAATGTGTCAGAAAGCTTCTATTGTTCCTGTGTTGCCTCACATAAACTTCCTTTTTCTTTTTTCTAGTATTCAGTACTTCTTGTGTCCTCCTCGTACTGGTATCTTTGTATTGGCATCCAAAGTATCACCCATTGACGCAGTCCCTAAACCAAGTAAAACAATGGAGATCAAACGAAAGCCATCTTCTCAAGAGATCAATCCAAAAACAGCAGAAACAAAAAGAAAGCATTCGTCACTGGATACTGCTCTTAAAACAACCAAAACAACAGAAACTAAGCAAAAATCTTCTTTGGAGATAACGCCTCGGACAAGCAGAACTACCGCCAACCGCCGTAAAACCAGTGTACCCGCAACAACACCATCGGTAACATCCCGTCCCGTCGTAATGAGCAAGTCGGCCCGAACCAGCCGCATGACACGAGTTCCATCTGACACCGTTGCAAAGCAGAGCAGATCAAAATCAAGCGTTACAGTGACACCCTCCAAAACCATTGCGCCTTCCCTGAAAGCAACAAACCCTAGTACGCCTGCACCCAGAAAAAGCATTATTCGGAAAGACCCAACCTTACGGCGGAGCACGAGTACACGGACGATCAGTAACGAGGACGAACTGCAGCGCATGCATGCATTATTGGAACAATCCCGTAAAGAAAAGGAAATATTGAGCGAGCAAATGGATGGTAAGGAGGCAGCATGGGAGCGTTTGGTGTCTGCCAAGGAAAGCTACGCACTTCGGGTGAAGGAAATGGATAACATGATCACACGACTCCAGCAGGAGCTTGAAAATGCAGAGTGCAAATGTACAACACTGGAAAAGGCGCTGGTAGAGAAAGATGAGACCATGGCGCGCACTGTCATGGCTGATGTGGCAGAGAAACAGTACACGCAACGGATAGAAAAACTTGAAAACTTGGTTCGCGAACTCCAGACCAATACCAACACAATGACGGCATCGAATGAGACAAAGATGCGGGAACATGCAGCCCAGGTAGAACAGCTGCGCAGAGAACTGACCGAACGTGATCGCATGACAGATGCGCTTGAACGAGAGTGTGAAGAGTTACGAAAGGCAGGCATGGATACCATTCGCGCCTATGAATCGTCGATGGTCGAAACAACCCAGCAACAAGAGCAAATCATCCAAAGGCAACAGCAACAAATTGAACGTCTGCAACAAGAGTTGGGAGCTCTTCGCAGCTGTGAAGTCTCGCCGAGCGTTGTGTATGGATACGAGGAAGAAAACAACTACAGCGATCCACAACGGCGATTGGAAGAGCAATTGGAACTGGCAACTCGGGAGCTGGATCGCGAACGCGTACAAATGAAACACATGCTCTCTGAAATCGAACAGTTGCGTGAAGAAATTAAATGTTTGCATCTTGCCAATGCCTCTACAGAAGAGCGCTACTGTGCATTGCAACGCGAACTGGAGCAAGAGATCAAAGATAAACGTCGCATTATGGAAGAAGCCAACGCAGCATCCGAGGCACTGGTCAAAGCAGAAGATGAAAATGAGCAAATGAAGTTAACCAAGGTGACAGCCGAACGAAAATTGGCAGAAGCACTGAAAGCATCGGTGATGGAAAGAAAGTTACTGAAGGACGGACTTCAGCAGCAGCAACAACAAGATGAGCACGCCGAGTGTATCCGTGCCAGACGCTCGCTTGAGGACGAATTTGAACAACTTCGTCAGTCACACAGTCGACTGGAACAAGAGTGCATGCGACTGATGGACGAATTATTAGCTCTGGAGAACGTACAAATCAAGGAAGAGCAAGACGGACAAAAGAATGAAGAAGGCGCTCTGCGTCGTCAAGCTGAACGACTCAAACAGGAGTTAACACGTCAACAACAAAAATATGCAGAGCTCGAGCTGTCCAAGCGAACCAAGGTGAATCAACTGAACAAAGAACTAGCGGAGCTGGAGGCCATGGTGGAAAGCAAAGTGTTTGGTGCTGAAGAACTTGAAGAATCTCTTCAGTTTGAGCGATGTCGCGTCAAGCAGTTAGAAAAAGAACTGGCAGATCAAAGCAAAATGGGTCAACGATACAGCATGCCCATGACGCCCCTCTCCCCAGTCTCTATGTCCTCTTTCTCCCAACGGATTGGCTCACCCACAGATGGCTACTATGGTCACCAGCCAGAAGAGGACGACATCTATTGTGAAATATGTGAAGTATACGGACATGACGTGATTAGCTGCAATGCACTTGTGACAATGGCCAACCACGATATCAAGGATCTAACAGAAGAACAATCTACACCGGTAAGATGACCACATCGACTGTCAAAAATAAGTGACGCTAACACTAATTCCCAGTACTGTGTTAACTGCGATATCTTTGGTGTTCATCCTACAGAGGATTGCCCCAATCAGGATGAAACATTCTAGCACTTAGTATTTCCCTGTTGTTTGCTGAAAATACCATTCTTAAACCCCTTTGATGTTACCATCCAGGAGTACGTAGTAATTGGTGCATAGTGTACAATATCTACGTACAAAGGGTTTCATTTTTTTACTTTGCTATCGTATCCTTTGTAGTTTTCGATTAATCAAACGTTCTGTATTTACTTCTCCATCATTATTGGAAAAAAAAAGAAAGAAACTTGCGCTCGCATGTAGAGAACAGAAACTGACTGCAGTATTTGACAAATCATTATCCCTAAGTTCTAGAGCAATGCAGACTCCAGCGGCGAAAGGAACAAGTTGCATGCCGCACTTTGGGATACCTGACAAACTGACTCATACGGTTTGGAAATTTTGCTACATGGCTATTGCCTTTTTAAATCTCAATCATACCACCAAACAGAAGCGCTTTGTAAGAAGATAATATCTAGAAAGTATTCATGGATATTTTTTTTTCCTTTTTTCAGTACAGCTCACAGATAATCTAATGCACTATTATTCCATTAAAGGAAGGCTTTAATGCAATCAAAAGTGGCGTTTGATACATTTGCCATTCAGTTTTTCAGACGGTTAAACTGATCAAACGTTGATAGCTGGAAACATTGCTGATTTGTCCTTCGCGCTGTTCCTTTCTTATTGTTGATGCCCATTGCACCAAAGTTCGTATTCTGTTACACAGCAACAACCAATCAGTTAATCCTGGAAATATCTTTCTATGTTAATCCAACCCAGTGATTTGCATACTTTATTTCTTTTATGTCGCCTATCAGAGATATGAAGCTTTATATGACGGGAAGCGTGTTTCTTGATAGCGAGTATTGATTGAAAGGGCTGATCATTCTTTTTTTTTACTTCCTGACATTTTCCGATACACTCTTGATAAGCACCTTGATTGAATACACGTATAATATTATGTAAATTTACTGCTTTTCATTTAGCAGCACGAACTCTGTCTTAAACTAACCTATGTGTGGTGATGGTTGCATCACAATAATTTTATAATGTTTTGTAACTGTTATCATATAACAATAACGAAACAAAACCAACACCAGACGTCTCTTCCCAAAAATAAAAAAAAACGTTTACTGCACCCTCTGTCTGTCTAATTACGCGCACTGTCTGAAAATAGACATTTCACGTCAGCGGTGTTTAATGTCCATCATTTAAGTGAGTAAATGCCGCCAACTCAGCATATCTCCTTTTTTTTCGCGATAGATTTATGGACAATGCGTCGATTCATATTCTCTAGAAATTGTTAAAATAGAAGATATTGCTTCCAGAAGCTAATCATCATCTCCTGCTTGTCTTTGTGCGGGGGAAAGACCGCTAAAAACGCGCAGTACCGAACCTTCGGACGTAATTGTCCACTTATTCATTTAGCGTAAGAACTGTTTTAGTTGCCTTCTATACTCGAAGTAGCGGACAAAAACGTAGATGACCGTAGCTGGGATGGCGCCCAAAAAGACAAAAACCAAGTATGCTACAATTAAATTTGCAAAAGAAATAGGGAAAAGTAGAAAGCTCTCGATAACATGCAGAACATTGCTGTCCGAGGACGAGATATACTTTTTAGACGGCAAGAGGGGGGATAGCATGGAAAAGCCAAGCAAGGATGCCATGAAAAGCGTCCAAGCATATCAAAATAATGGTAGAGGGTAAAGGTATTCGACATCCTTATGTCGGTGTTGGAAACCGACTACGCTTTACAGCGCACACTTTTCTCATCATTTGCTTATACAGTACATCTGCAACTCTTACATAAACATGCATAGTTTGAGACTCCATCGACTATCAGCCAACACGGGCATTTTGTCCAAGAAATTGAGAAATGGTTGCAGTGGGAAGATTATTAACCGGAAAGATAAACGTATTACTAGCAGCCAAGGACATTCCATCTGATAAAGATGAAAATGCGTGAGAATCCCTACACTTGTGAAACTTGTTTTGTTTCTTTTACCTCATTATGCTTCTTTATTTATACCATTTCATACTTCAAGTGCACAGCATTCAATGGGTCTTGAAAACAATCAGAAGTTATATTTATCAAGTGTACTGTCAGAAGGTCATTTGTTTATTTTTGTATATACGGTACTGTAAAATTTCTCGAAATGCTAACTTCATAAAGTTTTGTTTGTGCGCTTGTGTGACACCTACTGCGGCATTTCGTTGAGTCTAGGGGTCCCTGTGTAATGTGGAGGTTCTTGTAATAAAGATTGTACACCCTGTCCTTCCTATTCCATGGTCCAGTAGCTGTTCACCTGGATTCCAGACGAACCTAGTTAAATTTATCAGACAAGACACATGACATATAACAACTTTTTGCTGAGAGGCACATTCCCCCAACTCCGATGACCGCTTATCGTTTTTTTTAGACAAGGAATTTTAAGGTTTTCGGCCTTTAGGACATAAGATATTAGTTCGATGTCAGTACGCTTATGATAGAACTCAGGTGATTACGACATCCATTCCAAAGACTTCGTACTTTGTAATACATGTGGAGTTACAGATCGTAAACCATACTCTTCCATGTCGACTGAGCTAGAAAGTTCACTTTGTTTCGGACACGGACACAAATCATGATCGGCAGAGCTTGACGTGTGACTGTCAAGATAATCGAGATCTTCTTCGAATTACTGTTCGTCCGTCATGCTCCTATCATCGGAAGGCTGAGAATTAAAAAAAAGATGATATAATACCAGTCAAGTCGACTCAACCAATCCTGGTCTTTCCGTTACCTTTTCTTTTCTTGTTACCGCCATGGATTACTCCAAGTTTATCAGTGAGCACAGTCAATCTAGAAACCCCTCCGTCAGTAAGTATATCAATGGTACCACATGGATTGCGAACTAAATGCATGGTATAGTCCGTGCTTTGATGGCATGCATAAACCGTAAAGATATGGTAGGATAGCACTATCCATTGTAAATGTACGCTAAACCTATTGCAAAGATTTCGCTTAGTGCGGGTCAGCCCAACCCTCATACATTTCCTTACGAGAGCATGACATTGACATTGAAGAATGGAGACAAATTTGAAGTTGATCCAGAACTTTTCAGCCGTTGCCTGAGTTATGATCTGACGGTAAGTTTTAATTAAGAAAACCGAATTTTCTCACGATGGGTTGTTTTCTCACGGCAATCAATAGAGCGGCTTGCCACAATTGAACCAATGGCTGCGCGAACTTCAAACCATTGAGCATGCTCCTCCAGTGCAGTTCGACCTTACTGTGGGTGTCGGCTCCCAGGATTTGCTCACAAAGGCCCTGGAGATGCTGCTTAATCCTGGCGATGCGCTTCTTGTCGAAGATCCCACCTACACTGGTGTCGTTACTTTTCTGCAAACCCAGCCCTGTGACTTAATGCCGGTGGCGACGGATGCCGACGGTCTGATTCCAGAGTCTCTGGAAAAAATCTTGGCCGGATGGAATTCTCCCAAGGGTCAGCCACGCCCTCGTGTTCTCTACACTGTTCCGAGCGGCGGCAATCCCACAGGAGCAACCATCCCTATCGAGCGCAAGAAGCGGGTGTATGAGATTTGTCAAAAGTACGATGTCCTTATTTTGGAAGATGATGCCTACTATTATTTGCAGGTACAGCGAGCACAAAACCCTTGTTTCATTTGTTGACATGCATCTCCGTTTATCCTTTTAGTTTGGATCCACTCGTGTCAGCTCTTACCTCTCCTTGGATGTTGATGGTCGTGTGCTTCGTTGCGACAGTATGAGTAAAATCCTTTCATCAGGCTTGCGTCTGGGCTGGGCTACAGGACCAAAGGAACTGATCGATCGTATCAATGTTCACACGATGGTGGGTAAAAATTGTAGGATAAGACTATCAAGATGACTCATCCAGCGTAATTGTTAGTCCACCAATCTGCAAGTTTCAGGCGTATCTCAATTGATGGCTTACGAGTTGCTTCGTCGTTGGGGTCATAAGGGTTTCTTCCAGCACGTCGAAGGTGTGGCTGACTTTTACAAGGAGAAACGCGACGAGTTCGTCGAATGTCTGGAGAGGAGAATGAAAGGCCGTGCTACATGGTCCGTTCCAAAGGCCGGCATGTTTTTCTGGCTCCGTCTGCTTGGAGGAATTACCGATTCCTATGATTTAGTGATGCACAAAGCGGTCCAGAAGAACGTGGTAGCTGTTCCTGGTGTGGTACGTAGGACACATCGGTTGACATTTGTAAGATTAACCAAGCTCTTTTCTTTTTTTGTTTTTTGTAGGCCTTCATGCCATTGGGTAATAAGACACCCTATGTACGTGTTTCGTACAGCAACGTTACGAAAGAGGATATGGATGAAGGACTTCGGCGCTTTGCCGAAGTGATCGATGAGGCAGCATCTGAGATTGCGCTTGCCAACGGCGCCCTTAAGAATTAGAATTGTGTGAAACGATTTCCCACCATCGGCTGTAACGTCCCTTGTCTAACATTTCCCATCCTCCGCTTTGTTTACCTCTACCATGCTCATAGATCTGCAGAGCAGACTCTAATAGATTAGACATTCAATACCAATATAAATTTGTTTAATGCTCACATAATCTGATTTTTTTGGTGTTACCTTGCCTGTGACCAATGCTATCCCCAGAAGAGATAGAAATGTTCTCATGGTATTAGAAGCCATTTGCTCCATTCGCGTGAGCAAAGACGAAGGATACCAAATTTAGTATTGCCCGCTATGCCACTCTTCTTTTAGATTAGCCTATTTCCATAGGTTCACGGTCCCCAGGAAATAATGTCTTCAATGTTACTTTTTTTAAAAAAAGAAAAAAGAGGTGCCGCATTACTATGGAAACATACGCTTAGAAACCAGAAAAAAAATTCTGGTTCTTGCTAGCCACATCTGTGGTTCTCTAGTTTCCTTATATGGGGCGCAGCTGCAGATGTAAGAGTTTGTGTCCCCAACAATGTCAAGAAGCAAATCGGCTATACAGTATTTCCCAAAGTAAAGGCGCTCCTAGCATATTTTAAGCAAAAATAGAATTCGTAATTACTTGAAACATGTTTACGTGCGCTGACAAATTCGACGTTGCATGCTCAGAAAGTTCTGTTGCATAGAATCTTGGTACGGTTCACATGTGAACACAGTAGCTTTCAGATCCTTGGTTCTTTTCTTTTATGTGCAGTACGCAATCGGAATGGGCAACCATTTTTTGCGAAGCTGCGCAAGATCAAGTAGTTGGTGAGCATGGCAGGTCTGAGACAATTGATTATGTCGCTGATGAGGTGGTGCGCATTTCTCCAGACTATGGATTCTCACGTCTACTCTTTGCGCAAGCGGAACAGCCAGCATTTTGCAATGCATATTGAAAGCCAAAGATACACAGATTAGCATGAGAAGCTATTCCCAGACAAGACTACATAATCTGCACAAATCAAGTCAAAGTAAGAGGTTTTAATTTGAGGTTTGAGCAACAATTCATGTTTATACAGCACAAAAGAAAGCATTACACGCAAGAGAGTCCCTAGCAACATTTTTGAGAAGCATAAAAACAATGGTCGTGTGTATTGTTAATAGAGATCATGAAACATTAATCTCAAAGTGCATCAATGAGGCTTCCTCTGTTGTGGTAGGGTAGTTGATGGAGGAATTGCTTCATAAATTTGAAGTAATCAAGATATCCAAAGAAGCACCCCATGAACGTGTGATGACACAATGTAACTTATCGCTCAAACAAGTGAAGCCTTAGTTTGTGTCAATGAACGTTGTGTCCTGCATTCTGCACGGAACAAGAGCTGCGCTGGAAGACTACTCTCCATCCAGAAAACTGCCGACAGAATCATCTCCTGATTCCCGGAAAGTGATCACATAACCGTTTTCGTAGAACTAGACCAAGCATTGAGTGCTTTGATTGTCTTTGCTTCAGTCAGAATGTACTGAGAACAAACTCTTTAACCAAAGTCATAAAACGTCTTTAACTTTCCTCCAAAGAAAATTTCTAACGCTTATTCTACCATTAGAAAATTTACGCAATATCGCTGGGTGTGCTCCCATTAAGATGGATAATTCAACACACTACAGTCTCTTTCTCAGAGCTACCATAATACGTGCTTCTGCCCTCTAAGTGTGTCTCTGCATTAATAGATACTGCTTTGCACTATAGTTCATTCCATGTCAAATAAGTGGCGGAGCTTTGCAACCAGCGTTTCAGCATCCACCGTGTGGTTCTATAGGAAGAGATGATTTAGAAGTCTTAGATGACTTCCGGTACAAGATAGTGTCTTCGAGACGAGAGCACTATTTAGCTGAAAATAGTCTGCCATTTCAGCATTACCGTGCCTGATTGACTCTAGCTCCTAGCCCATTGTCGTACAAAAAGTCGTCCGTTCCGTTTGAAATTGTCATGTGGAGAAACAGAAAAGGAAACTGTAAATACAAACGAAGTGGCAATATTTGTTTGAAACGAGTTTTCTCAGGCATGGGCAATGTGACAAAAGAAAATTACCTTGTATTTTCTACAACCATAAATCAGTTATGGTAAAATACAAACTTTCGCTTAAACTGGAATAGAATACCATGAGTGATTCGCTAAACGTAAAAAAACCTGCATCTATTTTCTGTCCGCTGAATAGAATAAGCTAAGTTTGTGATACGAAGAGCATAAATAAATCTCTTCAGTAGTATGCATTTATTCATAGAAGGAAAGTACTCCAACAAATGTCTTTAATAGGGTTTGGAAGGTTTAACGTACAACGATTCCAAGCCTCATTTCGTATTGAGGAATTGCTGTGATGTATAAATAGGACGAATGTACAGCCTTACACAATGTGTTGACCGAACAATAGTGTACCGTCTCTCAAGGCACCGATTACGCCGCAGCTAGGTACCATTAGCTCAGCCAAATCGACCCAGCCATATTTTTTAAAGGGTCCTTATGATGCTAATGCAACGAACGGTGTATTCAACCGAGCCTATCGCTATCTTCAGCTGTTACCTTTTCTTATGTCACAGTTGACATTCGGGGTACAAGTTTCTTCCCAGCATTTACAGCCACACGTTCTTCCAAATGACGACATGTACATTTCTTTCTATTTATTCCTGTCCCTGGTATGCATCAATAGCTTTCGCCGCTCACCGCACAAGCCTTAGATAAGTAAACATACCCCAAAAACGTACTGTTGTAATGCCTCTTGTTTACACTGCCCAATTTTGGACACATCTTCTTTGCTGAGCATAGAGCGTTGGCCATGTTATACATGTGGCACCAGGACAATAAATATACTTTAGCTTTCAAAAAGAGTTTTGCTTTTCAATCTCTTCCACTACCCCATCATGTTCAAAGTTTTTCTCTGTTTAGTCAGTACCTTGGCCCTTCTAAACTACGTATACGCAGCAGGCTTTCAATTGGTCTATCCCCCACCACGGGCACAAACACAAGGCAACCGGATAGATTATCCTTTGAACAAGCCAGGTTTTGCAGTACTCTACAGCTTGGACCAGAATTACACGGTGTCATACAAAATCATCGTTGGTGTACAAGTTAATTCTTCTGATTTTAATAATCATGGCAAATCGCTTGGGACTGTAAAAATGGACAACCAAAGATTGTATGCATGTATACCCATACAAAGCATTGCAGACAATCACCATATCAAAGCAAAGGACGGTGACGGCGCAACCATTGAGATCCTTTATACCGCAAAAAGGACAAACACTACCAGCCATCAGGTTAGGAATTATAGCAACAAAGCGATTTACTGACACAGAGTATTTTTCTAGCTATTTGATGTCGTCTTACGGAAAAACCCACAGAACTTTGATTTCAACAAATGTGAAGAGGCACGCGAAGAAAATGCTGCGCATAGTTCAATGGTATCTATTCAAGGAATATTTATCGCCCTCATTATTACCATCGTATTTACCTTTCTATAATTATATCAAACGTTATTTTTTTTAAAATGTACAATTTCTATGAAAACAATATCGCAGGCACAGAAAAAAAAAATGCTGCTCTTTCAAAACAAACGTTGTTGCATTGTCTAAAAATAAATGTCGCACGATTAGAAGTCGATACAATCCCACTCTGATACACCTAAAACTATGCACTTATCTTATCTGCAACTAGATATGCTATCCATGCAAATGACCTTGTGATCTACCATCTTTGGCTTTTTAAAATCAGTATAAATGTCTCAATTCGATTAATAAATCAACAAGATGGTGTTATAAGCATCTACAACCTTCATAGCAACCATTTTATCTCCGTGCTTTTCTTCATCCCTCTCAAGAACACCACCGATGGCAACATTTTTTTTATTTGATTTTGATTCGCAGTCAAATGCACCACGCCAGTCTGATTTATGTTACTACAACAAGATCCCAAGGCGTGTTGTAGCAAAGACATCCAGAATTTATCTCCATACCAAAGTATTTCACTGGTACCAGACCGAAAATATAACATCTGCTCCTCCTCGAAATGCTATTCAGTTTATCGTAGAAATGTAGACAATCTATATACAGGAAAGTGTCAGTGATAGTGCTTCCCTTATTGTGACTAAAGCAAAACTGGTATCATTCATGAATAATGCCAATGTGCCCTATGGCTCAGCACTGTAGAATGTCCCTTTAGACACCCGTTGATTTTTCTCGGCCCAAGTATTCCTAGTGCGACCAACAAGTGTACTTTGGTCCAGAGTATGAGTACGAAGAAATTCTCGAGTTTTTGTGGTGCCATCAAGCTGCTATATCTTCAAGCCAGTACTCACCGAAAAGGAAATGTTCGCTTTTTCCATATACGGTTTTGTATGGTTCCAATTGAGAGTATCTGAAGATTTGCTGTATCTTTGACCTTTACATATTTATACGTTTGCTATCACTTTCAGTGAATATTGCAATCACTTTCAGTGAATATTGCAATCACTTTCAGCGAATATTGCAATCACTTTCAGCGAATATTGCAATCACTTTTGGAGATACTGCATAGACACGTTAGCTGTGTAACGTAACGAAAATTGATGCTCTTTTAGATTTTAGGCTTTGATGAGGTCATTTCGTGGTACAAAGGCAGTTGTTGGCTTCTATAGCATGGATGCAAACTTTGCTCCACAGGTGTGGCTCGTCGCCCGACTGCTCAGCAGGTGTTGCGAGATCTAAATGTTGATAGTGTTACCGTCGATTTTAGAATCATTGACGTTCAAGAATAGTGGGCACGGTTGTTTTGTGTATCGCTAACTGATGTACACGAAGGATCACCCTGCCATTCCTCCTTCAAAACTTCTACTCGTCGTTACACATACTATAGGTTGTGGCGCGTCAATGTCGCAACGCGAAACCTTGGTTGAAGAAATAGCCAACGTGACATGATAGCATGCTAGACAAACGCACTTCCATTTGTACATAGGCATTACTGCTTATTCTGACTATCAAGCTAGGCTGTTTAGAAAATCGAATTCGTTTTCTTCCTTGTAGGAGAGGGGTTGGACAAAGACAAACCCACTTGCTCTAACTGTGTATTTCGTCCTCCTTATATGAAACCCCACCGAGGACACTCTCATGCACGCTGAAATGGTTATATACTCACCGAGACCTGTTTCAACGCAAGGGATCATGTGAAGTCGTATGATGTTGAAGAAACAGAGGCATTTTGGACAAAATGGATTCGACTTGAGCGAAAGTTTGCCTTCAACCTTCTTGTAACAGACATACTAGCTGTTTCGTCTGCCTTGCGGTCCTACCAGCAAAGTACAAAGCGGTTAATGCTTTCAACTATTTTCCACGAGCTCCTGGATGAGATGGTCGTAGGCATTCAGAGGACTTGATTGAAACGGATTGCACCTCATGGTGCATGACCATGGCTTTCCCTGTTTCGACATTCGTTTCAACATTCGTAATTAGCTGAATGAGTGAGGAAAAGAATAGGCTGAGACACTCGAGGTCACATTAAGGCAAGTTAGATACATCTTTGTTTAGCATGTTTTATGCACAAGGCATCCTTTTTTAACGAGGGAGATGCGTGTCTACATGAGAAACGACCTGATATCATTGCATTTGACTCCGTCGAGCATAAAGGCCATATGAAGAATGAAACGGGGGGATCTCAATCAGTGAATTGATATGTTCTGGAACATGACTTTGCTGATCGGCTTAACAGTTTAATGCCAAAAAAGACAATTTCTGTTCACTAGCAGTTTAAAAAGGTGATAGTATCTATTGGATTGGTTTAGAGAGCCTTTTACTTTGATTTGAGGCCGGGACCGTGTCGATGAAACATTGATAAGGAGAAACCATACCTTTTTACTGCGCCTGTTGATAAATTGGGAGCTTTTATTTTCTGGATAAACAAGAAAAAATAGGTTCTTAATGAACTTGTAGATAAGCATATTCTAGTGCATAAACAATCGTCTCCCATCAAAGAGATGCAATCAATATGAAAAGTGGCGCGAGAAAAAGGAGATCCTCCTTTTGCATAACTGCATCAAGAAATCCGTCCAATATTCTTTTCGGCTCCACTTAGCAAATCTTGATCTGGGGTATTTTTTTTTTTTTTGACGTGACCAGGAGGGCTTATCTTGGTATTCTATTCATATATATACCACTGAGCCATTTCCTTTTTCCAACCTTTCTTTTTATTCTTTTTAAATTGTTTCTTAACATGGCAGAGGAGGAAGGCGGTATTTTTCATAAGCTACGTCATTCTCTTGCCTCTCGCTACCATAATAATGATCCTACAAGCTATCTTCGCCAACGCGGAGAAAGCTCGTCCCATTTTTGGTTTCGTCGTCTGGGTCACCTCAAATCGGTCGAACTTCTGCACTATGAAGCAGAACATACAGAACTTCGACGAGCTCTCAACCGAATCCAGTTGATCTTTATAGGCATTGGTGGCATTATTGGGACAGGCATCTTTGTTTTGTCAGGTCAGGCTGCAGCAGTAAATGCTGGACCAGCCGTTACTATTTCTTTTGTGATAGCTGGTGTGGCTGCAGGTAAATTTCTTTTCGAATGCGTTTCCTATAGCTGAGTAGTATAAAATGTTAGCACTTGCAGCGCTGAGTTACTCAGAAATGGCATCAATGATCCCGGTATCAGGTTCGGCGTACACTTATGCGTACGCTACCATGGGAGAGGTAAATAAACCAGTCAGGACTTTCTATTTATTCGCAGTCTCTGCCTCGTAGTTCGTTGCATGGACCATCGGCTGGGATCTGATTCTGGAGTACATGGTTGGCTCAGCAACAGGTAAACCAAGAGCAAGATAGAGGAAAACAGGTTTAAACTGATAAGAAGAATCTAGTGGCCGTGGGTTGGTCAGGTTACTTTAGCAAGTTTTTTGCTGTTGCTGCCAATGCCAACTTTTCTCCAGCATGGACAGTCCCACCTATCAAATGGGACGAAGGTCCTCCCGCCTCTATTTCTTATCAAGATGGAAGTTATTTCAATGTACCAGGCTTTGTGATTATTATGATAATGACTATCATTCTTGTGCTTGGGTAGGTCGATTGGTTTACTGCATTGTTAAAAAAAAACAACTCACGTGCTACGAAAGCATCCGGCAAGCTTCCTGGTCAAATGCCACCATCGTCTCGTTCAAATTATTTGTGGTTGTTCTATTTATCTTCTCGTTATGTGGTTTCACCGATAATGCGAATTACCATCCCTATATTCCGCCAAATACAACAGGAAACTGGCGTTTTTTTGGTGTGCCTGGTATTTTTGCTGCTGCTACCAGAGTTTTTTTCAGGTACTTTTTCCTTCTTTCTGTGAGAAGAAAGGATCAGGCTATAGTAACTTTTTTTTGTAGCTATATCGGGTTCGATGCTGTAACTACTGCCGCTTTGGAAGCTAAAAATCCGAAACGGGATCTGCCTGTCGGCATCATTGGGAGTTTAGTCATAAGTACTATTCTCTACATTGCAACTTGTACAGTGATGACGGGAGCTGCAAACTATACGTTGCTGAATGTCGCTACGCCTATTACTGTCGCAGTGGATGAGGTCCAGAGGCGAACGGGAAAAAGCTTTCTTTGGCTTAATGTCATTGTGACGTTAGGAGCACTTGCTGGACTGACCTCAGTTCTACTTATTGGGCTGCTAGGACAGTCTCGCGTGTTCTTTGCTATGGCTAAAGATGGGCTTCTGCCTAAAGTGTTTGCTAAGGTTCATCCTCGTTTTAAGACCCCGTACATTGCGACACTGATTGTTGGAACGATAACTGCGCTTTTGGCAGCAGTCTTACCGGTGGATCTGCTCAGTAATATGACATCGGTCGGTACATTACTTGCGTTTTTCGTTGTACATGTGGGGGTCATTGTTTTGCGAATCATTCTGCCCGACGCAGAACGGCGATTCAAAATTCCCGGTGGGAAGTACTTTTCGTTAGTATTTCCTGTGTTAGGTATGATCATTTCGGTGCTGTTGATTGCCGTCTCAGAAGTAACAACAATTTGGGTAAGTGGACCAACGTAGACACAAGGAAGCTCATCTGTAGTGTAGCGATTGTTTATATGGATGGGTGTTGGCTGGATTATATACTTTTGCTATGGCATCCGCAATTCCAAGTTAGCCCGCGACCCTGTCGGTCAATTCGCGTTTACACGAAGAAAAGCATCAACGACGGATACACCAACCAAACTCGAGATAAACCATTATGAACCCATGCCACATTGAATTGTTTACCCTAATCCTTACCCCCTTGTAACCTCGATCAGATAGCCGTCTAAGTTTGTACTTTTTTTTTTATTACCAACATGTTACCACTCTTGGATTCCCCAATCATGACAGATTGACATTAATCTATGGAATGTTGTCAAAATAGAAAATGACCCATTTCTTTCCGTCTTAAATAGTATGGAATACACTTTGTGCAACCCCTCGAGCGTTTATGAGAAACAATGCTAGGCAAGGTTATATTTTCAGAGGTTTCTTCTCACACAGGACATGTGCTTCAAGTCATGATTAAAATCATAGACCAATCGGTACGATGTCTTATCGGGAGCATTAGAGGTTTTTTTTGGGAAAAAAATCCCACGGTAGCGAGGGCTCCTGCCATAACGATTATCTAATAGAGGCGTATCCATATACGAAGATGAATTCAAAGTAAGCATGGAGTGATCCACAATGATGTCATGCTACGTATTCTGAAGTAAAATGGCGAAAAGGGCACTACAGGGCTCCTAGTTGTATTGGGAAGATACACGGGAACGCGCTGGGAGGAGCCCTGTTTCTCGGATAGGTTGAGTTTAGTCAGCAATGGCACAATTATGCGAGGGACAGTTGCTAACTTTATTGTATAAAAGTCCCAGGTCTAGACGGTCTAAAGTAATAACAAAGGGATAGTTGTAGAGGTTGGTGTGTATGCTGTACAATGGAATTAGATCTTGAAGCCCAATTTTCGCATGCACGTAAGGTGTGCCTCGATCAGATCCTGGCAATTCTCTTCGCCCTTGTCGAAGATGCATTGATCGCGAACCTTCTTGGTTTCAGGACAAGAGCAGCATGGCTTCAAAGGCTTGCCGTCAGGGCCAATAGGAAGTTCACCAGAGTGAGTTGAGGTAGTTTTGACTGCTTCAACCATGATAAAGAGAAAGAAGAAGTATAAAGATCGCGAATCGGTGACAGGGGTTATTTGTACAGTCACCGGCGACTTTTTTTTTTTTTTTTTTACTTGGAGCGAATATGGCTTTCCAATCAAATCCCTGTCGCGCTTTGTACTCAGTCTGATGTGATCATCGCTATAATGAATGAGTGAGTACAAGGTTTCTTCCATATACAACCACTTTTTCAAAGTGTCGGAAGTTTTCTCGGACAAACGCTCCCGAACTCGCAGTCAACAATTTTTATTTTTTAAACTTTTTCTCTCTTTACCGTTTTGTTAAATCATGGCAACCGAGTCCTCCATGCCTGTCGAAAATGAGGTTGATGCTCAAATCGATGTGCTGGCCAAAGACTGGATCACAGAGCAACTTAACAAGGAAGTGGTAAGCTCTTTCTATTTGCTTTTTTTTTTTTTAAATAAAATTGTTTGTTTGATAGAAACGTATCCGGGATGTGGGATCAAGTGTCTTACCACTCAAGGTAAGAAAAAAGACAAATTAAAACGCTTTTGAAACGATGAAATGGAATAGATTATCAACTGTGGTCTTGTACCTAATTTTGAACAAAAAAAAGCAAGAGCTATCAACCGAGTGGAACTCGATACAAACTTTGACGTGTCCAAGATTGAACAAGTGATGGTTTCACCTCCTGTCAGCTATCCACATAAACCTAATTTCTGCTACGTAAACGTAAGTCATGGCATGGTCAGCTATGATAACTAACGAGGATCTATGATTAGTTGATTTTGGTCACCAAACAACCTATTCCGTTCATCGCCCCCTACCTTTACCAAACGAACTTTAAAACGATTCAACCCGAAAAAGAAGAAGATGGTCGTAAATTTCCCAGCAAAGAAGTTGTGCTGAAAAATGACTTGAAGGAATTTTTATTCATTAACAAAAATGGGCTGCGTGCAAGACTATCCATCCATGATTATCATGATGTCTAGAGAAATCATAATACGATCTTAGCGCATTTGTTTTAGTTTACATATCATCATAAACCATTGATTGCATTATTTATGCTAAGGGATACTAGCACGTGTAATCTGCAAGTAGCAAAACCCGGGTGAACAGTCTTTTTTCTATGTTTAGCAATAAAAGATGGTGGGATGATGAATTTGTTATCGAAAGAACGAACATTCGCTGAGAATAAAGCCCTTCAGCCACGTTTCACTTCTCCCACACAATTTTTGTTTTTTCTTTTATTCCATTCCGATCTTCATGCATCAGTTTTTTACACCTCTTACGGAACTAGAAGAGGTAAAATCTAGGGAAGGACTACTTTTGTTTTGTACTAATGACAAAGCTAGGCTGTTTTACGTCGTCAGTTTGATGCATCACCATTTGCCAGGAGCAAGGATGATCGGAAACCAACTAAACTTGCCATCTTTGATTTCGATTCGACTCTATTTCTTAGTCCACAATTAAGCCCCACACTTTGGCATGCATCGCTTGTGAATGCTGTCGTATGTGAAAATACCCTGGGTCCCGGTTGGTGGCGAGATCTTCGAAGTCTGCAGTTAGGTGAAAAAATACAGGGTACTGCTTGGAAGGGGTACTGGAATGAGGATGTGGTGGACGAAGCACGAAAAGCGATACAGGATCCAGATACTATGGCCATTGTTCTTACCGGGCGTCGTTATCATCCATTTCATCATGTCATCCCTCAGATGCTCGCTGCAAAGGCCTTGGATTTTGATCTGATCGGACTACGGCCAGACCCTGAACAGAAGCCGACGCCAAAATGGTTGAGTCATGATCACCTGGTATACAACCCACCATCCGTTTTTTCTTCAACGATGCATTTCAAAAAACAGTTCATTCTTCACTTGCTTCAAAACGTTCCATCCTTACGGCAAATTGCCATGTGGGACGATCGAAAAAAACACGTGCAAGCATTTGCAACTTTTCTTGAAACACTAAAAGAAAATGACGTGTTGGAAAATGGAAATGTTGTTTACGTTTGTGCGGTACTTCCGAAATACAATCCAGAATGGGAACGTCAAGTCGTTGACCGAATTGTGTTCTCCCATAACAAGGCATTGGACGAACATCAGCTAGCACCTTACATTATCGCACCAATCCCAACGTCGACCGTCGTCACACTCGACAAGAAACAGCTGACGAAACTTAAAACCTCCTTTGAATCTTACCGGCATGGACCGCGTAGCAGATCAAGGTCAGGTGTTTGGGCGGGTGAAGGGGTGGAAAGACCGGTATTTTTCGGAAAACACGTCCTCGTCTCCTCCGTGCCCCGTTATCACATCACCCCGTTAGGAAAGATTGGTGATCGATTAGATATCAAAATCATTGGTGTATCAAGGCCCATGCCGAACGAAATACTAGCACTGCAGGTCGTACTCAAACGAAAAGAAGATGTACACTTCGGGAGCCACACCTATATACTACCCCTATGGTACAAGCCATCCATGTTTCGAACGGTAGACACGACCATATACACGTGGCAAAGGTTGCCTGCTGTAGACCAAATCATTGCCCATGGAAGGCTGGATTATGCGTACCATCTCGGCTTAGAATTCGACGATAAATCCATTGAGCGTCCAGTACTCTCACTGTCTGAAAAACAAGCGAAATACCTCTAGACCTTACCTGTCATCTTTTCCCCTTTTTTCCTCGCTATTGTAACTTATACATAAACTGCCGTTGTTATTGATCTGAAATAAACCGTGATTAAGACGGTTACGAAAAAAAAAAAAAAAAGCGAATGGAGGAGGGTAGGAGGGCGGGAGGTGATCAAATCACTCTCTCCCATCATATTTCCTTTCCTCACAAAGCAAGACCAGCTTACTTTTACACTTTATTTTTTTTCCGATATTACGAATTGTCTCTTCTCAACCGTTCTATCTCCTTCCGCAGAAATTCGTTTTCCTTTGCTAGTTTTTCTTTTTCCCGCGTCGAAGTGATTAGAAGTTGTTGTAGATGATCCTACCAAAATCCTATGTGTCAGCAGAAGAAAGAAAACCAGGGGCAAAAGTTTGACGTACCAGTGTTGCTGCAATATCCTGGGAAATGGGAATTGGTCTATGGTTGTATAGGAGTGTATTTAATGGGTTGCTTCCTTTAAAAATAAAAGCAAACAATTTGGTACATTACCCATACTCTGACCTGGTCCGTACAGGTATAGCAGTGATGGCAGCAGGTGGTAATGCGACAAGGGGTGGTGCAATACCAGTCAAGGCTGCCATATTTGCCATAACATCCTGCATCATCACACGTTGTGCTTCTGTTTGTTTCACCAATGCTTCCATCTGTGCAAACATAGCTTGGGAGGCAGTGGGATCAAGAAGCTGATGAGGTTGGCCACGCGAAAGGGATGTGTTTGGTGATACGGAAGGGGATCCTGTGATGGACGATTGGGGTGATTCCAGGTAGGTGGTGGTTGTCGAATGAGGGGTAAATTCAACAGAGCTAGCTGTGGCCTTGCTCTCTGTTCTTTCTGGCTTCGTCTCGGTGCTGCTAACTGTAGGCGTTCCTCCTGTCAATTCAAAACGACCTTTTTTGCGACATTCGGGTGAAGGTTGTATTTCAGCATAAGGTCCTAACACTTCTTTTGCGGTGGGTGTTCCTTCCTTTTCGACAGAAAACCGACTAATCTTGCAGCAGTTTCCTGATGCATCGCGGGATAAAGACAAACCAGAGGTAGAATTTTCGCGCGAAAGTGGAACGCCTTCAAATCGAATGTGTTGGTCCGCAACATTACTAGAGTGACTTGATGTAGACGAAACCGTGTGTTGTACCTCAAACCTTGATTTCCGTTCTGCAAAAAGGACGGCATTGTTAGTTCTCTATTTTTTTTTTAAAAAAAAAAAGAAGAAGAAGAAGAAATTACCTCCTGGTAGGCTGTCATGGCTAGTTGCGCGCGAGATGGGCGTTGGTCTTTGGTCTTGTTGGGATGACGATGGTGGTGGGGATGGTTGTTGTTGTTGTGGTTGTTGCTGTGGAGTATGGTTTGTTGAAGATGATGTCAGCTGTTCAGAACCTTCTGCGGGTGTACATGGACGCGACTGAGGCGTCTGGTTGACGCTGAACCGCCCTTTCTTTACTTCAAATTCATGTGGTAATTTTGAGGAGATTCCAAGACCGATGCCGGAGGACTGTGTATTCCCGGAATCGGAGCTCATAGACGGGGGAGACATGGAGGGCGTCATTTGATTGCTTGGCGGAGAGGAGGATAGTTGTTGCGATCCTGGGGTGTCGCTGGTGTCCCGTGTTTCCTCAATGACAAATCTGGATTTTTTGGTGGTCACTTCGGGGGTCGATACGGAAACGGGACTTTCCACAACGGGGGACATTTGTTGCTGTGGACGGGCAGGGTCCCGAATAACGACATCACCAAAGGAAATATGCTTTTTGGGAGCGGGTACGGATTGGGGCTGCGGTTGCTGTGTTTTACCTTCGTAGGCCTCGGAATCAGATTGGGTATCAAAATCCCATTGTTCGGAAGTTTCAAAGGATATATGTCTCTGCGGCACCTTCTTGTGTGGCCTTTGATCTAAGGGTGGGACGTAGGCAAGAACAGATTTGCAAAGATATTCCTTCTTTTTAACTTGTTTAAAAAAGGGATGTTGCAGTAGTTTTTCCGCTGAGGGTCTATAGAAAAAAGAATGTTGCTCAGCTGATTTGTTATGTTAGTTAATTGAACTTACCTCTTTTTGGGATCCTTTTGTAGACATAAGTCGATCATCTCCTTCAGTGATTTAGAATATTTGTGTTTTGCTTTTTCGCGATCCAAAGTAGGAGGATCGTTTGACAATGTCATCATCAAAACCTAAAATAAAAAAAACATTCGTTCGCTTCATCGGTTTCCTACAAAAAATTTTTCATCTTTTTTTTTTTACCTTCATGGGAGGATACTTTGCAAAGGGAGCATGTCCAGTAGATAATTCAAGAGCAGTGATACCAAAGCTCCATATATCAGCTTTATAATCGTATCCTTGTTGTTCCATGACTTCGGGAGCCATCCAACATGGCTAGAAGAGGGAAAAGAAGCTTAAAATCACACGACAAAACGTCATAAGTTACTTACTGTTCCCACAAAGGTTCTTCTTAGGTCACCATTTTCGCTTAATGAACTGGAAACACCGAAATCAGCGAGTAAGACGGTTCCATGTTCGTCCATTAATAAATTTCCGGCTTTTACGTCACGATGAATATGATTGTTTTTGTGCAGGTAAACAAGACCTTCCAGTGCTTGTTTTAAGATAGTCGCAATACTGACTTCATCAAATCCATCGGGAAAAGTTGTTTTCATAATGTCCAAACACGAGCCTTTTGTTTGGATAGGCGCGTTAGCTGTTGACGATGGATCTCTGTCGTTCGTGTTTTACCTGCAGAGAGATAAGGCGTAACAATATAAAGTTTTGAACCATGCACAAAAGAACCATAGACTGGTAGTACATTTGGATGTTTTGATAAAGCCATTAAAGCAGTTTCACGCTAAAAAAAAGTTTCTCAACAAAAAAGAATAAAATTGTTTTAGTTACTTACGCGAAGTTCGTCGATTTGATTTCGTTCAAACATATCCAGATCGATTAATTTCACGGCGACGCGTTTGTTCAATGGTTTGTACACGGCGCAATAAACAACAGCAGAGGAACCATAACCTAAATATATAAAAAGAAAATAAGAATATAAAAACTTAATTTTTTTTTTTTACCTATTGGTTTTTTAATATCAAAGTCTTCATATTTATTCGCCCAGTTTGATTCGGATAGCTGAGAAAATGAGGTAGTAGAAGTATTTACACCTTGGTTAAATGGAGGTAAATTGGGAGCATCGTTCATATGTTGTTGTTCACGAGACGAACGTCTTGAGTGAAGACCTTCAGAAATGCTTAAAGATCTTTTCGCTAATGATTCTTGTTTTGTTATAGCAGGAGAGTTATGATGCGACATGACTTTGATGACACTTCCGGATCTTTGACGGTGGTTGGATGATGAATTATGAGCGATCCGTTCAATAGAGGTTGTGGATGAGTTAGCGGGAGACGCTTTCAGAAAAGCCAGCGAGTTGTTTAGGGGGGTTTGAGTCATCGATAGCGTAAAAATATGAACGTATCCACTGTAAATCTTTAGCGAAAATATACATCGACTTCTGCAGTTTAAGAAGAAGGAAAAAAAAATTTTTTTCTGTCCAGTAAATTTTATTCCCCGGAGTTTTTTCGTGGTTTCAAAAGATTGTGCCCTGTAAAGCAGGTGTAACACAAAGAAAAATGCCCCGTTGTTTTGCGATGGGACTTGCTGAGTTTTTGAGACATCTCTGGAGTTTGATAAAAGAATTTACTTCAATCTCATCTTTTGATTTGCTTACATAAATTAACAAGAAAATCTTACTCTTTTATCAGAATTATAATATAAACTACGTGTTATTCATTAAATAGGTTTGGACTTACACACAGACACATACACAGCCACAAATATATATATACTTCTTGGCAACTTCTTTTCTTTAGTATTAAACTGTTCGGTTGATATGGGTCACGTTTCCCAATATGACGCATAGTTGGCGTCATTGGTCTCAATTCAACCTATTGAAAAAAAATAAAGAAAAAAGAAACAAGAAAAGAATAAGAGCCTTGCTGAATTTCCATCCGTGATTTCATCTTGTAACAACCCCATTCATCCTTCTTCTGCATCTTCCGCGCAAAAAAATAAAAATAAAATAATGGACAGTAGACGATAGTATACATATATTTTTATCATTTTTGTAGTTCTGTATCATCAAAACCTTTAGTACCAAAATGTACAAGTCTTCTTATCCTTATCTTTCCACATGTAACATTTACTGATCAGCTTTTCAAAGAAAAACTAATTGTGAATGCATATATACTTGACTAACTTAAGAATTACTAAATCAAATCAATCATGGGAGGCGTCATAACATGATACTTTTCGTCCCTAATCTAACTTTGTTCAACGGTACTCCGACTCCGAAAAGTCGGGTCCGTCAGTCAGGCGTAAACCTGTGTATAGATAATTGAAAAACTAGACACTCAGAAGTTTGGCCATTCATTGAATTCATAGAAACCAACTGCTTCACACGTGCGCTTGTGGAACAATTCCTGACAGAAGAGAAAGAACGGGACACAATTGTCTACCAACAACGAATCGTGGGAAAAGGTAACCCTATTCCACATGATATTAGTAGCAGAGGTTAAGATAACTATCAAACGAAAGTTTCTAGAAGTCGGGGTTGCTTTAAAGGGGCAAAGAACTACCTTCCAATGGTTAGTGTACATGCCTAGAGAAAAGAGTCAACCTTCGCAGAAAAGCCTTTTCTGCCATTTCACACTATCAAACGAATGTAGATGTTCAAACGACGTTTGACATTCATTCCTGTTTGAAATGAATTTAAAAAAAAAACACCAAAAAAAAGAAAAAGGAAGCAAAATTTCATTCCAACGCAATTCGCGATTTCTCAACTACGGATGGTCGAAAGTCCTCCAATACAAAATTAATTAACTGTTGTATACAGACCAGTAAGAATATCATCCTACTCTAGCTCGCGCGAAGATTTTGAGCTTGCAATGATTGTGATTTCCCTGTTTACAAAGAATAAGGAATTATCAGGATAAACTTGTGCATAGCAAATAGCTTGCTATAATGAGACATTGCGGCAATGTTTCACATAGCAGAGCCACCCATAATTCCGGGGCGTCTGCTACCACATCCGACCAAAAATACCGTTAAGTGGAACTCGAAAAGAGAAACACAGTTGGAAATTCACTGGACACAAAAAAAAAACACCTACGTTTTTTTTTTATTTGATTACAGAACACTACTACTACTTAGTGAGCAGCGGCAGCAGCGGCTCTGCGACGGTCACGCTCCTCAGCAATGGTCAACTTGATACCCTTACCCTTAGGAAGAGAGATCCAGGGCTTGGTACCTTGGCCAATGACGAAAACGTTGGAGATACGAGTGGCGAAGACACGGTCAAGAGAATCCTTGATGTGAACAATCTCGAAGCCACCAATGTGACGCTCACGGTGAACGATGGTACCAACACGACCGATGGAGCGACCACCAGTGACCATGACGACGTTGCCGGTGTCGAACTTAACGAAGTCGATGATCTTGTTGTTCTCGAGATCGAAGCGGACGGTGTCGTTGACCTTGATCAAAGGATCGGGGTAGCGGATGGTGCGACCATCGTGGGTGACAGCGTAAGGGATACCCTTAGCGCCAATCAACACCTTCTTGATCTTGCAAAGCTTGTACTTGGCCTCCTCCTCGGTGATGCGATGGATGGCGAAGCGACCTTTAATGTCATAGACGAGACGGAAGTTTTCACCCGTTTTCTCAATGGAAATAACATCTGTTAAGCCATCAAGTCAAAGGGAAGAAAATAAAGCATCCGGGATTCGTCAAAGCTCTCGCCATCAATCACAATTGTTCCCCACACAAAATTTTATTTTTCACTTACCCATGAAACCAGCAGGGAAGGTGCTGTCGGTACGGACCTTACCGTCAACCTTGACCAAACGCTGCATCAAGATGGACTGAACTTCACGTCCGTTAAGAGCGTACTTCAGGCGGTTGCGCAAGAAGACAATCAAGGGCAAGCACTCACGGGTCTTGTGGGGACCGGAGCTGGGCTTAGGGGCATAGTTACCTATGGCACAGAAAAGAAAATGAATAAACTGATTCAAAAAATCACCACGCCAAAAATATATCCTTGTAATCGGTTGAATGTCAGGAAATAAAACAGCTCGTCATAATCAACTTCGGATTGTTGAGCTTGACTAAATTGGTTTTTTTTTTGTTCATCACACACACATACACGCCTCGTTTCTCACAGGTTTCTAACCTCCCAAAGAAAGATGGTAAAGATTACGTACCCAACAGCTTATCAAGCATCCAGTGCTTAGGGGCAGCCAAGCGCTTCATGTGTTTCTTAGGTCCGCGAGCCTATAACAGACAGATGGATGGATGAATACGAATGCTATTTTCTGATAGATGTCCAAACGTACCATTGCTGTTGATTAGAGGGAAAAGTAAGAAAGTAAATACGAAGTCGAGGATACCACATGGATTTAAGCGGAAGGCGGACTTGATTTTCGAGCACTCCGGTGAACGCCGGGCAAGGTCCACGCCGGACAAGCGATATCTGACACAAGATTCCACTTGCTCTACTAAGCCTGGGATTATACACAGACATTGATGCGGAGATGGTTTTAGATCTGTAGTGTCCCCATGCAGTCTATCTGTCTTGCCGAATTGGTGTACATTCGAGTAAGCATGCTCTCTTTCAAGGACGTTAGCCAGTTTGGCCTCTACACTACAAGTCTTTTTTTTTTTTCCTCTTCTCTAGCTCTCTGAATTTGTATTGTACAAGTGGCAAGTAACTTACAAAAATAGTACATCCCAGACAGTTTGAATATGGAAAGCGAAGAATAGCTGTCGCATGTGACTCATGAGATGTCTTTTTTTGTGTGTGTAAATGACCCATGAGATACTTTATTTGTTTAAAGTTTATCACCGTCCAAATCAAAATAATGCAATTCACCTTTAACTGACACGAAGCATAGAAGTAGTTAAAAAGCACAAGTCCTTCTTTATTCTATCAAATGTTTACAACGTCTACAGCTTCGCCTTGATCTTTTCGTTTTTGACACTATCGCGTAAGACCCGGCGAAGAATCTTTCCAGAAGGGCTCTTAGGGATCTCATCAACAAAGATAATGCTACGTAAACGCTTGTGATGCACTACTCTATCCGCTACGAACTGGTATAATGTATCCATTGTCTTCTCAGAACGTTCGACATCAGGCTTCAGGACAATATAGCCTCGTGGAATCTCCGTTGCCTGTGCTTCATCATAAACACCAATCACAGCGCAGTCGGCCACAATAGGAGATGTCAGCTTTTTTTTTGTGTGAAAAAAAAAAGGTCAGCTTTTTGTCTTGACTGAAACCAGATAAACTTACCAACAATGCTTCTAATTCAGCTGGTGGGACCTTTTTCGTGGGAATCGTGTCAGATTATACTTCGTAGTTGTAGTGATTTACCTGGAAACCCTTGTATTTAATTAACTCCTTGATTCGGTCCACGATGTAGAAATGTCCATTCTGGTCTACTTTCGCAATATCACCGGTGTGAAAGTATCCTTCTTTGTCAATACAATCAGCAGTAGCTTCCGGGTTGTTGATATAACCCTGTTTCAGATATTGTTGTTAGCATATTGCTGCAGACAAAGAAAAGACGTACCTTCATGACTTGAGGACCTTTAACCCACAGTTCACCAGATTCTCCTGGACCAACCTCTATAAACCCAAATATCAGTTATCCAAGCCTATTGTTAATGTGGCATGCATTTTGTATTACCTTTGCCATTCTCGTCAACGAGCTTAACTAAAGTGCTTGATACTAAGAGACCTGCCGAACCTTAAACCCGAAACATAGGTCTTTAGAACCATAATTACTTTCTTCATCCTTTTTTACCTGCAACGGTACGGTCTGTTGGTTCCATTAGGATGACAGGCGATGTTTCGGTAAGACCGTATCCTTGTTTAAAGACGACGTTTGGCAACCGCGCTTTAACTTCTTGCGCCAAGTCAGCACTAAGTGGTGCCGCGCCAGAGATGACGGTTTTAAGAGACGATAAATCGTACTTTGACACAATAGGGTGCTTTGCGAGCAGTAAAATAATTGGGGGGACCAAGCAAGCGTGTGTGATCTTGTGTTTTTGAATCGTTTCCAAAAAGGCACCAAAGTCAAATCGAGGAAGCACGTACAGCGGCGTGCCTGAAAACAGTGCGTATTGGAGTACAATTACCAATCCAAAGATATGGAAGAAAGGAAGTACACCAAGATAGCGATTACGCGTAGGATCTAAAAAGGGACCCTCTATATCTTTAAACTGCGCGATGTTAGCAGTGATGTTGGTATGACTACAAATAAATGATATGTAAGTTTATCAATCCTAGGTTTCAAAAATCACACTTGCGTTGTCATAACGCCTTTGCTGCGGCCTGTAGTTCCGGAAGAAAAGCAGAGAAAAGCGACTGTTTCTTTAGCTTCTTCATAAGTGTATTCCACTGGAACAGCTCTTCGTTGAACCAAAAGATCACTGTACGGTCGTACACCGTGGACAGTCGTTTCACCAAACAGAAATACGCGTGATGACGGTAAATTCACAGACTTTGCCGCTTCTAAGGCAATCCCAAGGTTAGACTCGTGGGCAATAAGGATTTTTGCCTTGGTCTCTGAGAGTTGATATGCAAGTTCATTAGCGGTATAAGCTGGGTTTGCCGGCGTGACGGCTCCGCCTGAAGCCAAAGCACCCAGCAGAGGAACACTGTAGTCGTACTAGCCAGTTGTCAGTGGGGTAAGGATGGCGAAAGTTACCAACGTACTTGGTTAGGAGAATACAGAGCAAGAACATCACCCTTTTTAAATCCAATAACATCTTGCAATCCAGCCGCAAAACGTAGTATATTATCTTTGAGTTGTCCATATGTAAGCGATTTTCCACTAACAGCATCAACTAAGACCTCCTTATGATCAGAAGTACTGTATTCATTGGAAAAAAGATACTGGACAAGCCCGGTCTTGGGTAATTCGGCAGCTGGGAATGAAGATTGTATCACCATAATTTGTGGGGGAAGAAGATAAAGGAAATCATAAATGAATGCGACGAGTTTAAAAAGAGATGGATTTCCCCGCTCCGTTTTGATGATTGTGTAAGCGGAAAAACAGATGATAAGTGCAGCAAAAACTTTATGCGCGTCAACCAATCACTGTCTCAGTGGCTTATTAGCGGGAACCATATTGACCCTTGGGTGACAATTTGTTGAATGTAATACACGCGGAGTAAGCATCAATGAGGAATACTTTTGCTATTATATGTTTGACTGTAGTGATATGCTTCTAAGAGTTGCCCTCTCTACGCTCTTGTAAATCTTTTCGGAACGCCATCCCTGTCATAACTAGTTTGCGGAAATTTTCATTAAGCCGGCCTCTACTACTGCTACTTGTGGGTGAATCTTGCGTAGGCGATAGCGTGTTTCGACCGAACTGCTGGAGTGTATTGGGGTTAAAATTAGTAGCAGACGTAGCAATTGTAGATAGAGATGTGGTGATAGCGCTCGGCAAATTCGTTGCTGGGAGCGCTGTTTGCTCAGGTGGAAGGATATTGGAATTTTCTTTTAGGTTGTCGTTTTGTATTACCCGACGTTGGAAGATTTCAATAAGAGGCGCTTGGTCAAGTTTTTTCATGCCCTAATAATAGTTACACACCATCTCCATAAATGATGAAAAAAAAGTTACCTTAAGATCCAGTAGACGGGCAAAGTTGCCGGAATGCTTATCAGCAATCAGGAATAGATAGCTCTCAACGTAACCTTCCGCAGGATCTGTCGGCGTCATGACAGTCTTAAGAATCGCTTCCGCTTTAGATATCCCCCGATTGACAAGATTGTTGTATCTGTATACAAATGATCAATCTACCTATCTAGTATCTGTGACAAGGTTGCTTACGATGTCGGTATAGTCACTTGCTCGTCTGTACCCATGGTAGCAATTTCCAATAACAACGTCTTCGTAGCATGTGTATCAAGGAGCAACTGAGCTGTTGATTAGTAAAAGATATTTTCTATGCACAACGTACTTGCTCGGCACCAATTTCCGATATCGGCTTGCATTTGAAAATGTACAATAAATATTTTGCAAGGAACATGCTACAACATGCATAAGAAACTGCCACACTTTTTTCTTCTCCGCTAACTTACTCTACAAAACGGTCACTGAACGTTCTAAAATAGCGTTTGTTTGCTATTGTCTTCCCGATAACGGCAATGTATCGTTTGGCAATTTCTTGTAACTGATTGACATATTCCGACTGGTCACCAACCGTATCCATAGTCCCCCATGGCAAGCGTATCATTTGCTGCATTGGCGCATCGCAACATATCTCCAAGCCTTTAACGATAGAATCGACACATGTAGATACCGCACTTGAAAACCGTTACCTATTTAACTCCATATGACAGCAATGAGCGCTTACCTCATAAACGCATCTCTGACATTCTGCATATCCACTTTTTCCACATACTCTTCATCAATCCTTTCCTTCAGTTTGTCTTCCAACTTTATGAAACGTTTCTGTTAATTCTATCCTTTTGATTACATGCTACTCACTTGAGATGTTGTCATACAACAATAATCGGCAGTATTCAAAGCTAGACTGGCAAATCGAAAATGCTCGATTGTAATCGACTTCTTCTCGTATCTTATTACCAGTGAGCATTGAGCATGTAACAAAAAAAATGATTTCATGAAACTTACTGTGGAAGCCCTCCCACCAAGGCCTTATTGCAATAGGAGCATAGGTGTTTTGCGAATAGCTGACATAAATCCCAAAAAGCCTTCCCTGTAGAAAATTTGGCGCACTGCGTCAAGGTTTCGCGATAAAAGTAGAAAAGATCGGTGCTAGATGGAAGTACCACCATAGTACCGTCATCCTCGGCTGTTTTGTCAGATACGATGTACGAATCAATCATACTAGTCAGAGTACTTTTCACAGGTTGAGTTTGCATAATCCATTCTGTCTGATGAATTACCGGTTTTGTGCCTCAATATAAATCCAAAGATACGGCTGGAAACTAGCAGAGATGGCGTTGTTAAAATGGAACATCGGTACACGCTCTTCGTTGTCTTGCTTAAACTTTATCAATCCCATTAAGCATTTTCGCAATCATATTTGCAACCACTTACGTATTTTTCGTATCGCTTAGCCAATTGCGTCTCAAACTCAATAGTAAGCTGTAAACCCTTCAATAATTCCTTGACGTCAGGCTGCTGTGAGGCCGCCAAAATCCGATCCAAATCCGCTCTATCGTAGCGTTCATACCACTATTTGATATATCCACACTCTTACTTTACATCGATACAAAATTGTTCACAAATACGTCCGCTTGAACACCACGCAGCTGGAAAAATATCGCTGTGTTCGTCATCACATGTTTTCAGTAAACGCTTTAGAAAAGCGTAGCGTCGAGCAATGTTGTCCAATTGAGATACCTATCAGTACATATATATTTGAGCATAACGATACTGGAAAGTATTATCTTGGTACCTCTTCTGATGGTCGGAATATCTGTCTGTAGCTCGCGAGTTGCACATCAATATAGTGTTTAATTACTTTTTCCCTGCACAAAAACAATAATCCCATTATGTTAAACGCGTAAATAGTACTATTTTTTTTTACCTGGTCCCATCCCCCAGTACTGAAGCAACAAGACAAACATCGTGTAATAATCGTGGTTGGGCAATTAATTTGCCATCGGTTTTAAACCTTTCGACCAACATCAGTATATACAGTATTTAATCAAACACCTTACCCTTGTTCGAACTCCTTCAAAACGCAAGTTTCCAAGTGTTTCTGTAACTGAGCAATACGTTCCGCAAGTTGAGCCACTTGAGGTACACTTTTATAAGATTGGAAATGCTGCATTAATTGCATCACTGCCTGCACCAACTCTAAATTTAATACATAACGATCGCGTTTTTAATATCTTCACCTGCAGTAATCGAGCGCTTTCCTCGTATTGCCTGTTTTGTGACATAGTTTCCAGTTGATCAACAGCAGTTACTACGACAAGGCTGTATTATATATCTTTCCGTTTTATCCACCATTACATACCCAGCATCTGCAGGCGTTTTAACACTGTAACGGAATGGGTCAGGTGACGTTTTGCATAATCAAGCGACTTCACGTCTTGCGTGATATCCTGCACCATTGCTTCCGATTGTGTTGCTTTAATTTTAATATCTTGAATTTTTTGGCAAAGGTCCTTAAAAATGCATCATTTTCAGCAACATACATGCGAAATATTCCCTTTACTTTGATGGCATCTTGGGCTTTCTGTAGTTCTTCTGTCCCGCTACTACGTAATTCTGATTGCTTGTTGGTCAAGTGCTCTGCTTCCCAACCCATCTCGTCTGTTTTTCCTCGAATCTTTTTAAGTATGGTATCAACGGACACAAGTGATTGTTCTGTGTTTGGATCCGTCAATATCTGTCAGACGCATAGCGAACTACTTGCCATTGGGAAATAAGCGATTGATATATTCTGTGGCATTGAAATCAGGCGAATCGAGCGGATTCTTTACATCGAGAATGTTGAGAGCTTTGCTTTCAAGGCCGGGAGACAACTGAATTGCCTCTCTGACAGATGGTTTGTTACTGCCATTCATGAGATCGGCGTATTCAGAAACCATCACCAATAGTAAATTTCGTGTTGTCCACAATTAGGGCAGCAGGATGTTGATTAAATCCCAGTTCAGCCAATGAAAGATGACTAGCAACCTTGTGATGGCTGATTGACTGCGTAAACGTGTGTTGAGTGTCCAAAAAGACTACTTCGCAATTTCTAAGGAGTCCTCTGACAGATGCAGTAGGCCAAACCTCAATATTTCGCTACTGGAGAGGTTAAATGATGCTGTAGGAAAATTTCCAGAATTAATAATTGGTTTAGCCTTGAATTGAAAGAATAAGCCCGATAACAATACCATTAATGCAATACCGACATTATTCAGTCTGTATTATCATATACTGTGGAATAAACAAAGCAGTTAAATGCATGAAAATAGTACATAACGATATCAACGCCACTAACTAAAATAAAGGTTGACGGCCATAAGAAGGAGTTCTTTACGCGTGTCAGCCTACATCAGTGATGCCGATTTGGCTCAGGACTTATCTAGAGACTCTACAAAAAGTCTGATACATAGTTGAAAATCCTACTAGTACCTCGAAAGTCGAGTTTACCCCCGGAACAATGTTTGTTAACATGAGACAATGAATTTATATGATTCATTACATGACCCAACACGAACACGCAATTAAAATTTTGTATAAATCTTGCTTTACTACTTTCACGATTGTGGTATACGACCTATCCAGCATGCTCAACAGTGACTGTCATGAGTTTTCCATTCTGAATGGTTGTCTTAAACTGTTCAGGAACAGGTAATTCCTTAAGTTCCGCATCTTCCTTTTCAAGGTCCTCAGGTATAAGAACATTCAACGAGGTAGACTTTGCGGACAGGATCTCAACGTTGAGACACTCCTTTGACAGATAGATCTCACCACTGTCGCATTTATCAACTGCAATTGTTGGCGTAACATGGAATACTTGAAGACCAAAAGATTTGCAGTTAACCAAGTCGACAGTGGATACGGTGGAGTCCAGTGCAATGCCACACTTGATACAAGAATCTGCATTTTGCAATCAATATCTCGTATTCAATGGTGATACATATATACATACCTATCGTGACAGCATTGACTTTGCCCTTAATGCGTACTGTCGAATTCTTGCATCCAAAGATATACACTGCCTGATTGATCGCAGTGTCTTCGATGACAATTTCATGATTATTTTCGTGATTCTCAACCACCCATTTGTTTGCTTCTAGGGTAGTTTTTGCCGGCTTCTTGAGTACGTATTTGTTAGGCTTTGATGGCGTTGGAGGAGCCTGTTTCTTTGGAGATGTAGCTTCGACAGTGCTTCCAGCGCGTAGGGCTGGATTCTTGTGTGTCATCTGACTTTTATCAACCTTGCGCAGACCTGCTGTCACACTTTCACCTTTGTTGATTTCGGCAAACACAGCCGCAGCACCAGTTGGTTTAGCTGGTTCATTATCAATCACCATGGGAGGGGGAGGGGGAGGGGGTGGGGGTGGACCACCAGCTGTAGCGGGTGCCGGTGCCGGTGGCGCTGCAGGTGATTCTGGTGCACCCAGTTTGGAAATGAAAGCTTCCACTGTTTCACCTTTTGCGTTCCAAGTCAAACCAGTAGGGTAGTTCTCCTTTACGTAACGGCTCAGATCCTCAAGAATAGCAATATAAGCCTGTGCCCATTCAACGTGCTTAGGATCCCTATGGTACATCGTTTAATGCTATTCCCTCCTCCACTAGCCCCCTTCTTTTTTTTTTTAATCTTTTCGGTGCCGTACTTACTTATTCTTCCAGTCCTTGATCACGCGATTGGAGTAAAACTGAGTCGCGTCCTTGATATCTCTAATAAAGGGGACAGGGGTAGGTTCCTATACACCAAATGATTAACACTACCCTAAGATATCACAAGAACTACTTACACAGGTAAACCATCCTAGGGCTGAGATACCTTCCGCCACAGTACTAACATGATTGAACTGTTCATGGCCTCGATTTTTATCCTTGATCTCGATGATGCCTCCTATGGCCTCCTGAATAGGCTCAATGAGCTTTGAAAATGCTACTGTATCCATCCCAGGCTTTTGAGCCAGGCAAGAAATACGAAGTACAGTTCTTTCCGCTTCCACAGCCTTTGCAACGAGGGCGGCCTAATTCAACATTGTTAGAATGTTACATGTTGTGTTTGCGAGGCAATTACCTGAATAGACACGGGTTCGCCAATTTCCTTGGACAGGGCAAGGTACTTTTGCAATGAAGCTCCAATGGCTTCATCGTGCTTTTCAACCGCGAGAGGTGTTTCAGTGGAAGTGGGTGGTTTTGGGGCTGCTGCTGCTGGGGGAGAAGAGGCGGCCACAGCAGATGCGGATGAGGCCGACATGGCCAGGTCCTCGAGACGAGTAGTAGCTACTTCTAGTCGCTTGATAAGATTGGCGAGCGAGTGGAATTCGGACATGATGATGAGAGCTCCACGAAAAGCCGGGAAATGACCTGTTCAATATTTGGTGTCACAAGAGTGAAGAGCGACTTCATCCGGCGTTTTAAAAATATCTACCTGTTTGGAAATATTGACCAATCATATTTCTAGTATGCTCAGGGTAATATTCAGATTTCATAGCGGGATTTTAACACGTCGCTGGCGCCATTTCATGAAAGCCAAGCCGTGCCAAGGTGTTAGTTTTTACGCTACCGACAAATAACCGGGTTTTGCCAATTTCAGGTAAATTGTCAGCAGCGTAAAAACAGGATTTGGTTGGCAATAGTCTGCCGCAACCGCGTCGTATTCGTGTAAATAATCGGTTCTCAGGTCTGCATCTTTTTGATCTCGTCTAGTAGCAATTTGCTCTGTTTCCATATTTTCCCCGTAACATCCAATAACAATTGTTTACGTTTAATCATGGTTTAAGCTCTAGCCAGCAATAAATTGCTTTATTTCTTTGATATATGATCCTGATAGAATAAGAATCTGCTATTTATATAGAAACTATGAAAAGAACAGGCTATCGACTTCAGCTTTCTGTTTTAGAATGTTATTATTAGTACTCTACCGCTCTGTTACGGCCCAAGATTCGTCAAGGATGCTCGCGTTTAAACACTGCGTAACAGAAGAAGATTGAAGTATGAATGTACGGTTCCATGCAACCCACTCAGTCATGTCCTTGCCTGAAAGTCTCCCTCCAAGTATTCTTAATAAATGTATGTTGAAACCAAAATGCTGAAAGAAATATTGTGCTGTAGCAGATGGCAATTTCTCTACCAAAAACTCTTGGTGATAGCTGTTAACGTATAAATTTTAGTCAGATATAGCAATTCATTCCTATAATATCGTCTTTACGTTAAAATAGTCATAAAAAAAGCTAATTCGTGTACTAAGAGAGTATTTTTTTCTTCAGAAAGGGATGTTCCAGTAGTGGTGCTAAATGAAAAACAAGATATACAGGAAAGAGAGACTATACGACGCAAGAGGGAGGGGTTTTCAGATGCATTAATCAAGAGAATTGACTCGGGCAAAAACTTTTTGAATATGTACTTATTATAGCGTCTGGGTGTAGTTCGGTACCCCTAAAACTGCTAGTCTGCGTTTAGAAAAAGTTTTTGCTTAAGTTAATTCTCAAGATAAACTGGCCCCAGGCATGTTACCAGGTCCTGCGCGCTGCCCCACTTCTAGCGTCACAATTCTCCCCACCACCTAAATATGGCAACTCCGCTTTACAGTATACCCACAGCGTCTTCTTGAAACACAGGTTGAAATACCCATGGAAGCTTTCCCTCATGTTGTCCTTGAACAACTTGTGTACTTGCTTGATCCTGGAGATATTTTATCTTTAGGCCTTGCCTCCAAGGCAATGCATGCTGCATTTATGAATAATGAAGTTTGGAAAAGGTAAAATTAAGCTTTCTCTCGCAGCATAATTCATTCCCATCGAACAGCAAAACCATTCACGATTTTGGCAACCTTTTTCAAGTGTATACCATTTTTACTACTGCTACGGAACTTGAGCTTGCTCCAGATCTCACCCTGAAATTCGCTCAGGAACCTTCAAGCTGGTGTCGCTATTATTTTAAAAGGAATGAATCGATTAATGAGGGGGACGATGACGAACTGATAGAGCAAGCTGACAAGGAGTATTCAGAGGCAGAAAACTATCTTAAAACGTATCGATACGATGGAAATCTACTGGTATTGAGCCAATTAGCTTCCAAAATGATGTGGATTCTTGGTAGCCATATATACATGTCTATTTCCTATCAATATTTATCTTTCCTTCAACAGATATTTTCCCTGCTCATGCCGGATGCTATTACATACTAGCGTACATTTTGTTTGTGTTAAATCATCTTGAAGAAGCTACTATTTTATTGTACATGGCTCGTGCTGCTGATTATCGGTTTGAAGCTATCGATGGCAAGTTATCAATTTATCATTTACTGTACTGACTTTTAGTTTTCTACCAGAGCTGGAAGAAGACATTCAGAAAGCGCTGAATGGCGTCAATGCGATGAGGAACGAAGTGGCACTATTAAAAGATGATTACATTTCTCCTGCGTTAATGTCGGTGCTTCTTGAAATATTTCGAAACTTTGATAAAGACCATGATGAAGCTCTCTCACTGGAAGAACTGGATAACTTTGTGTTCGCTACGAATGGGTCTCATCCACCCACATCTTTCCTGCAACAGATGGGCGAGCGATTTGGCTGTAATGCTGAGGGCTGGTTAACAAAGGACGGCTTTATTGTAAGACATCTGATATATATGGATATCACAACTTAATAATGTGTAGGCATTCTATCTGGAACAAACGCTTGATGATCCATCCGAAACACAAAAAGATATATCTTCTCACGGATATGATCCGCGGACATTAAAAAAAGGAACCAGCAAATCTCTCTATTGAAACGTTTGACAAGTACCGATGCCAACTTGGATATCCGTTTTTACGTTGAATTCTTATTCATATATTATATCTTTTTTGCAGAAAATGGTACTTGATACAGGGAATGTGCAGTCGGATTTGAATGTAAGGTCAAGTGCTTACCAAAGCGAGGGTAAAAGCATATTCCGTAATGAATATCTGGCTGCACATCTCATTATTGTATCTTTTCTTGGTTTCTGCTACTAGAATATTCTGCTATTCCATACATTTTTTATTTGCCAAAGTATGTTTTTTCATACTGCCTTTTTTCTTTTACACAGACCTTCCTTTTTTTTTTTATAGAAAAGCGTTTTGTGAAGCGAAGCGAGCATTTCATCTGGTCTCTCTATTAAAATATTTGAAAGTGTTCTTGGACAAATTGGCCCTTTTAGTTCGCTTACTCCGTTTGAACTCAAATACTACACGTACAAGCATGGGCGCTTTCGGGACTTTTGGGGTCTCCCCTAGGAAAATGCAATAGTATATCATCACATGCGTCTAAAAGGAACACATCCGAATGACATGATGGAATCAATACGCGCAAAATCAATCAATCAAAACATGACATCAACGCACGTCGCATAATCTGAGCGTGTTTCATATTAGCCTGATTTTGGTTCTTTTATTTTATTTTATTTGCTACACCTCTTTCATTTTCATTGTCTTAACCGGGAAAGTCTAAAGTTTCCCAAGACTGTACTTATCTAACCTAATTTACTTCAACAACCGTTCCTATGGTAGGCGGTCCTCATTGCATCTCGAGCAAAAGCTTCCTCAAGACCACGGGACATATCAGTACGCTATTTTGGTAAGAATATGCATCCATAACCCACACTTATCGTAACCGTGCAGGTGAATGAAATTAGACTAATACGATCTATGGTCCACATCCGTTGGTACAAACAGCCGCCTTGGTTCAAAAGCGTTCGATAAGGCTATCATTATTGCAGATCTCCACAACAATTCTCTTATGTATACATTGCCAGGCATCCATTTATATCATACCTTATGTGTTGATCTGGCTTTTAATCAATAGCATTTAGGGTTATAACATGGCAAAAAAGATCTTCGGGTCTTTTCGTTAGACGTTATGACACTAGTCTTTTATACTAGAGTATTTTTTTTAAACACTGCAGGCTACCTCGGAGGAGTCACGCCTACGGTACCTGGCCATCGAACCAGGATTACAAGACTCGCTTGTAAAACATAGAACCAAAATACAAGAGCAATCGTAAAAACCCTTAGATAACAAAGATAGTTTGTAGTAATGAACTATAACACTCTTAGTAGTCAAAATCACAGTGCCTGGTTGACTTTTTAAGATTTATTGTGCAATGTATATCATTGTGTATACAGATTCTCTTCACGTATGAACTGAGCAATTTCTTCATCGACGATATCGTGTGTACTCTTTCTTTCCTTTACAGCCATGCGTGCTGCAGTGCTGGATATCTTCGCCAGGTCCTCATCCAAGCGAATTCGCTTGATTCTATGTTTGTACATTTTTACTGGTCCTTCCCAAAATGCATCCACCTCGTTCATCTCAAAGCCAGCTCGGTCGGCGCAGATAATTGTACATTTGTCGAAAAAAGGATCCAACGCGACAGATAATGGCTCATTATAGTACACAGGATCTAGTAAACGAATCATTGTGTCGTATCCCAGAATAAAATGCATTTCTAACTTTTTATCAGGCCATCGTTGCTGAAACCACTTATTAAGATAAGCAGCCTTGTCGATGAATCGTCCATGAGGTGTCAGCCCAACAGCAATGTTTTGCAATGCCTGTGGTTTTTCTTTTTGCAATTGACGCGCTGCAATCTCCATCATCTGTGCTCGTTGTACCGACGTAGAACCAGTTAACTGTTTATCCACATTGCGTAAGGAAAATAAGAGAAGACTGGCATTGAAGTAATCAGGAGGAAAATGGGCAATGGTGCTCCTCAACAAGGCACAATGAGCTTTTGTAGGAGGGTTGAATGAAGAATCAAAGACCACGAGTCGACAAAAGTTGCCGTTTACTATAGGCCAGTTTTCTGCAGCAAAGGTTGTAAAGAAGTCATCGGCTTGATGCTTGGCAAGATGCGATGAAATCGCGTGTGCTCTCTGCCGGACGAGTGCCGTGATGGACATAGTAGCGGAGACATGGTCCGTGAGAAAGGAATTGCTTTCAGATGCCATGACGTAGTCACGGTTGTCCATCATTAGTCTTCTTTTGTTCACGTAACTTGTGGAGACTTGACGTGTACTATAGAGATACAGGGGTAAACTTGATTGTGGATGCAGTGGTGTTCGATCAAGAAACGTACGACTTCCTGGCGAAAGAAAACCCTTGCATTGATTTCAAATTGGAACAGATTGAGGTTCTTACTTCTCTATGTCAAGAAGAAATGGGTGAAACTTCTAGATGTCAAATACCATAGATCCCAGAAACGTCAATTGTGTGTGAACCAGAGTCAGAAGGCTACGACGACCAAAGTTACGAGGGTTTCTCATGACCATTACCACTAATCACTGACATTGCAAAAATCTAAGAAAAGTAAGTCCTTTTTGTTGGTGTGTCTTATTAAAAGATTCAATCAGGTTGCTGTCGACAAAGAAACGATACCAAGGGTTACAACGGCTATGCCTTGAAAAATTTCTCCGGCCGCGTGATGCCCCTCGGACCAGTACTTTTTCAAGAGTAGTATACATGTTGATGGCGAAATATACCAAAGCTTTTATGCTCATGTCGCACAGAAACCTATCAATCATAGGATATATCCATGCAAATTAATATAAGACTAGCTCCAGCTATCAATGTAAAATACAGAAATTGCCGAATTTGCTGCAGAAGTCGATTAAAATATAGATTTCGATTGAAGAGTTCCATAGCAATAACAGCCGCTGAATGACGGCCAAAAAACATACCCGTAGTGTTGTAAAATAAGTACTCTAATCTGTTGAGTTCCTCTCACCATTTTCTTCTACTCAACAGGGGGGAGGGGTTAATTATATCAGCAAGATATGAAATAAACCATAGAAGACTTAACGAACTGCTGATCATCTTTGGCTCATAAGAAACAATTTTTTTATCAGATATCTAAATAGCAGCAAATACATGCTAGAAAATTTTCTGATGTATGACTTTCTTACATGACTCAAAACAAAAGACCGTTCCTTTGTTCATACTAGGCGCGTCGTTCTATCGCGTTCTTTCTTTGTTAGCAGACAACTACGAAAGTAATAGGTTACATCTGATCGAGCCTTAAGCAGAGACAGCAGTTGTCTGCATCCGTGTTTGGGACATTCTAATTACCGAAAGTAAGATCAAAGTATCTTTTGTTTTTATGATGACTTGAACTCAGTGCTTTTATAACGTACTCACTCTAGCACAACCTCAATAGAAAAGGAAGAGAAAAAGAAACTTCTAGCAAAAGATAAAAAACGGAAGAAGCGAAGAGGAAAGGGGAATTGAACGACAGGAGATAGGTAGAAGGACTATGTGGAATGAGAAGGTTCACACGAAGCTGGAAGAGGAGCAAAGCTTTATTTCTCGTAAACAGTGCATATTGATTGACTTATAAAACAAAATATTCCGAACGTAAGAATCCACATAGCAGTAGAATGATCCAGAAATTGAGAACTCGTTCCAGGTGTGCATTCATGCTTACAACAGAAACAAGAATGCTGAATATTCAATTTATCAAAATGCTACCGTCCAGTTTAAAATGTTAAAATCCGCAGAAGCATTTCATGACACACAAATGATCTTCGATTCTATGGTCTCGAGTAGCCAAACTTTGGTTTCTGATCCAGACACTCAGCTTTTCCAACTCTCCCCGTCATTCCCCGACCTCTGACTTCTGGCCTGATTCTCGTTAGCGTTGTACACTAAGAAGCGGCTCTCCAGACTCATGGATTTTAAAGCTCCATATGAACAATGTATTGGTACTCAAATTTGATGTCTAGTGTCATTGCAGAGAAGAAAGCTTGTCTTTTTTTTTTTTTACCATATCGTAGCACAGATATACTATTTACCATTATTATGGTGATCAACGCAATCCACCAATGGGCATAAGAGGATGTAGTCTATCTTTTTCTCTTGATAGCCTCCCCTCTACTGGTTGTTTCTTTTTTCAATAATATTCATTCGTCTATTTGAAAGGATCATTGTCATTTTTTGTTAAAAAAACCTGCTGCCAATGCAAAGACAGCTGTAGTTACGATGATCTTCGTACTTGTTTTTTTGACATAGCCAAACAAGCTTTTAGACTTTTCGGAGGCTGTGCAGGGTCAGGGGATTGAATGTTACATCGGCGTTTTAACTGTCAACAATCTCCCATCCTATCTATTGTCAATGGGATACACCATGTGTTGCATGTACGTTCCTGGAAAGGGGAAAGTGGGGAAAATTCTTCTTGGAAACGTTACTACTATAGAACTATATGCTTATTGTTACTGTTGTTTGGAGATACTTCATCCTGAGTTGAGAATGACTGCAGCGTATGACTATATGATGGGAATTACGATCCCTTCAGGGAAGTATTTAAGGTTTGGAGACGGCATGGTACAGGTTGGAAACGTACATCAATAACCATCGGAGAGAATTGTCTAATTTACTAGGTGATGTTACAGTACTTAACAATATAGTAAAGAGCCGGCAGTGGTACTCCGTAGGCTAGATGTACACAAAAGAACAAATAACGTATTTTGTCAACATGATGAACATTGTAATTTAAAAGAGCGATGTCTATTGGTAACGAGAGATCGGTAAGTGACTCTGCAAAACCAACCAAAAATTCTTAAAGCGATATGTAACACACACCAGGCTCAGCAAGTTTTGTTGTTCTTTTTTTGGTCAATAATATGTCTTCCCTCGGATCTCACGAGGACGTTCTAAAGGGACATTGAACGTGTCGATCTCTTTTACTTTTAACTTTTGTCGCAAATTATGTTTGCAAATATAAAACAAACATAGGGCGAATCATATTACACTCACAATAAAAATATGTTATTTTTCTTTTTCATCCCTTTGCCCCTGAAATTTTGTCACTGGTAAGGATCTGCCATTCCTTTGTTGAAGCATGTGATAAATGTTTTTATTGTCTTTGTGTTGCCATCTTATACACACAAAAGTTAGTGTAAATCTTCTGCATAGATGACGACACCTTCCAAAAATCTCAGGAGCAATGTCATTAAAGTTGTTCTTAGTCTCTTGGAAGTGAAAGACATTAAAAAAAACCTCACATTTTCATGACCTTTGGAAATTCAGGAAGAAGAACTGTAAGGCACTGGTACAACAAGTCCACATTTCAGTCTAGCTGTATTTGTCTCACTGCAATAAACGTGGTTTTGTCTAATTCAACTAAGCTTTCAAGGCTTACAATATGCAGTACTTGGATTTATCTTCCCTTTATGTGATAATCCGTCTATTTAAATCGCTATTCAAAGTGATATATAAATGTAGAAAGAAAACAGTTGTCATTTTGTTGTAAAAGGGGTGATATTATCGTAGTAAAGATCTGCATAGCTATTTCAACTTGACATCAGTAGATCCCTAAGAACGGGTAATAGTTTAGGTGGATCCAGCAAAACGTTAAGCTGTTTGTTGCTCCACAATTTATTATGAGCATAAGGGAGATGAGAACCGAAAAGGAAAAAACCAAAGGTTACACTGTTATCCCAGTTTATGAATGATCGAAACAAACAGAATACCAAGGTTATCGAGTGGAAAAAAAAATGTGACATAACGTTGAACAAACATGTATGTGCATTCTAGCACGGACGTTTGAATGCATACACACTTGCTTTGAATGATGTAGATGATGAAAATATGTTGAGTCTATTAGATAGTATAAATTATGATGGAGGAGGAAGGAGGCGTTAGCTACATAACGCATTATTCCAGGATGACGCGTAAACCGTTTTAAGCGGGGTGACTAGGAAGATCTCAATATATGGCTGCAATATTGGGCCCCCCTTGCCATCCCGATTTTTTTCATGACCGTGCATAAGCCGATGGCTTTAAACGATGGTTGTACCATCCATGAACGGCATGTTTATTGCAATAAAAATAAGATGTACTGACGATACGTGGTTGTGGCTCTCCTAATTTAGGTTAAATAAGCGCGCAGCACACGAAAAGGAATGGAAACGTTAGAGTTTACTCGGAGAGACATGACCGAAAGTCTGTTACATGTCCGCACTTGATCAGTTGTTACCGTTTCTGTCTGCCAGCTCTGAACCTCCCTCTTTTGATGTTTTACTCTTTTCGTCAAGCCGAAATCTGCCTCCCAAATTTGGTTTAGCGTCGAAAATTAGTCCTTGGCCGATTGTATTTAAATCGGATCGAGCACAAACCACCTTTTTACGTACTGTATTCTATCTTATATACTCTTGCAATGAACTACAACCCATCATTCATCGACACTGACAACCAAAACAAATTTTTGGCCTTTGGCCCTCACTACGCTCAAGACGGCATGGCAGCTGGTCTCTCAAATGCCCACATTTCGCATTCATACATTACATTGCCACCCCATCACCAGCAACAACAAGAACAACAATCGATAATGAATTATCCTTTTATAACGTCCATGACATGGCCTGTATATCCTTCCACTGGTTGCTGTGCACCACTTGGTACAACAGCACAGGATCGGACTTCCTTTTTTGGGCTTTCAAGTGTCCCATCCCCACAGCGTTCCCCAATGGCTCCTGCCTACGGTTCCTTCTACGGATCAACATGGATTTACGATGACGTATCTTCAAATAACACTGTTATCGGGTCGCCGAGTAGCAGTTCTTCTTCTTCGCCAATTATACACCCTGTTACACCACCCCCTACCATGTTATCTGCTGCTTCTCCTCCTCTCATTCCCTCCACACCCCGAAGGAAAAAGACACATGTTGGCGCACCATATATCTGTAAAGAATGCGGCAAAGAGTTTACTCGTCCTTATAATTTGAAATCACATCTTCGAATCCATACGAAGGAACGACCTTTTGTGTGCCAACATGAAAACTGCATCTGGAAGTTTGCTCGACCTCACGATCTTAAACGTCACGAATTACTTCACACAGGATATAAACCACACGCTTGCCCAGTATGTCCCAAGCGATTTGCAAGGTGCGATGCGTTGAAACGTCATTGGAAGGTGGATGCAGGATGCGCAAAGCGATTGGAATCAACCCAGTTTGCAACACCAAGGAAATATCGAAAGCAAACCCAATAACCTGTGTGTTTATCCATGTTTATGAAATCAAGCTATACTTTTACTCAAAACATTTTCTACCTCCTTTTTTTTCCTTGTTGTATTTAGGCTTCATTTATTGCATGTTATGTAGAAACAGAGAAACTATAAAGCATTTTATTTGAAAATATACGTCTTTCCCATGAATCGACCTATGGTGACAATGATGTTTTCCTCACTAATAAACCTCCCAGATCCAAGTATTCTTAAGAATATGCAGCTCTGCATACAGAACACCAAATGTTCTTGTTCCCACACATTCCATCGCAAAGGAAAAAAAGGAAAAAAAGAAAAAGGAAAAATGTTTCGCACGTAAAAGTTAGCTCATCACTCTCAGTACAACTAATTTGTTTTGTTTCTTTTTTCAGCTCAACCTCACACAAGCTTGGTACGGTGTAATATTCTTTCCTCATCTGGTAACAACTTTTCCGTCATCCCATTTTATCTATGACATTGTTATGTAACACACTCTCCTGCACTGCGCAGTTGGCGCACATGTTGTCAAGAGTAGCTTACGGATAAACAAAGAGCACATTGCACTATCGCATTGCCTGGGGATATGAAGAAAGGCTAAACGGCCACCACTCCTACCGAGAGTTTTTCCAACGTAATAACCTAGAAAAATGACTATGCTTACCTACAGTAGTCGGTTTGACAGGAAATATCTTTGCAACAGCATCCCCACTAGCAGATACTGTAAAGGCCTGAGTTACACTGGCATTACGGTGGGAAAGAAATTGACTTGCGTCAGAATGCAGGCTACTGCACAGACTCAGGAGGTCATCAACGCGAGAGATGCAGAAACATCCACTGTTCTGGAAAGAAAAAAAAAAAAAAGGAGGCTCTCTTTCCTAAAAGTTGGTCCTTTGACTCCCCCAAAGTTCACTGTTTGGAAAGTATAGAAATTTGACTGCATTTCAGTATGAGAAACATCGCGATGACTAATCCAAAAATCATGGCTATTCCATATATCGAATACAAGGTTGATTTTGTTTATTATTACAGTGATACTTCATTACCGGTCAACAACAAATACGCTTCTTTGTATTTATCAAGGGTGTTTGTGACGACCTCAGCTGGCAGTTCGATACTCGTCTTCTTATCAAAATTGATCGACTCGAGGTAGTTACGCAAAAACTGCTTATCGAAGCTTTCTTGAGAGCCACCTGGTTGGTACTTATCTGCAGGCCAGAAGCGTGACGAGTCTGGGTGAAATGTCATTTGTCAATCCTCTTTTTGTACTCCGTCATTAAAAATTCTTACCAGGCGTCAGAACCTCATCTACCACGATCAATGCGCCGTTCTCATCCAAACCAAATTCAAACTTGGTATCGGCAATGATGATGCCTTTTTGTGCCGCATACTCACTTGCTTTTTTATATAAATCTATCGCAGCCTTGGTAACGTTATCTGCTAATTCCTGACTGCCCAAAATCTCTGCCATTTTGGAGGGATGGATATTTTCATCGTGATCGCCAATTTCAGCTTTGGTACTGGGGGTGAAAAGCACTTCGGGAAGTTTCTCGCTTTCCACCAAGCCTGTAGGCAATGGTATATCACAGATAGTACCCTTGCGTTTGTATTCAGCCCATCCCGATCCGGTGATGTAGCCACGCACAATAGCCTCCACAGGTAAGACACGAAGCTTCTTTACCAGGATAGATCGTCCTTCAAGCTGGCTGCGATATTTTTGTACCTTTGCAGGCATCGCGTCAAAATCGGCAGTAATCAGATGATTGGGCAGAACATCCTTCAAAAGCTCGAACCAGAAAAGCGACACCTGTGTCAGAATTTTGCCCTTGCCAGGAATAGCCTAAGAAGTTAAATACGCACGAGATTAACCAGTGTTCTATTCATTTCATGGGGGTTACTTACGTTTTTCATGATCACATCAAAAGCACTAATACGGTCTGTGGCAACGAAAAGCAGCGAGTTTTCGTCTACTTCGTACAAATCACGCACTTTTCCACGCGCAACAAGTTTAAGATCGGGACAATCACTAAATGTATAAAGTTAATGTTGGCCATGGCCAATTCAAAGTCAAACAAACCTAGAAACCAGTGCCATATTCGAGGTAGACAAAGAAAAGCGAGAACGTGGCGGCGTCGGGGGTTTACTGCTTCGGCGGAAACATTTGCAGATCTCCAGATGGTGAGCAATCGTGACAGTCATTCATGTCGGGAGTTGATTTTCTACAGTACAGCAAGATGTGAGGAAATCACTTAGGTTTCAGTTAGAAAAGGTAGTGCAGAGGTGTGAGCAAACTAAAAGAATCCACCCATTTTATTGTTGATATCGCACATGCGTGATGGTTCTCGTACTGATTGGTCGAATATGAGAAAGCTCTTGAGATCCTTGCATACAGGAATGCACCGTAAGGGAACTCGTCAGGGCGCTTGTTACTGAAACCCCTAGCAAGGAAAAAAAAAGTATAACGATGCTATTTATACTTTCTATCTTATCATATCACCAACAGCTAATTCGTGATTTGATTAAGTTATAGAAAATCCTGAATAATTGTCATACGGATTTATGGTATTCCCCGTTGTCAACTGCCGCAACTTTTTTCTTCTTTCTGGCAACAAGCAACATTAACAACATCGTACATTATACACAAATCTTAATGCGTAAACTGCATAATCTATGCCATATTCTGATGCACACGTCTAAAAAACGATTTTAAACCGTGTAGTGCTGTTCGGTTCGGAATCATTCTAAGGGGTTCCACCGATTGCATTCCATGCAGGCTAAAAATTGGCTTAATAGAAGACGCATTTATTCCGAGAGGGAAATAATTACTGCACCACGTCGTATAACGATCATCTCATAAAATGAATACATTTTTACCAGCGGAATTTTCAATTCAGAAAGGAGTTGGTGACGGTGATTGTATGCGTTTCTATTGATTGCTGTGTATTATCCTGAATCAAATACGAACCTGGTTGACAAGTATCGAAGCTAAATCATGTACGTACATGAAAAAAAAAATCTTTATCGGTGCCATCTTTACAGCAGATTTGCACACCATCAATGACATAGCGGTATATATTTATGGCACATGTCGTAAACGCGAAATTGTATAGCCGTGTCTCTTTTTTTTTTCTTTCTTTCTTGTGTTTGGTACTGTTCATGTGAAGACCCATCTAAAATGGAAGATTGCCAATCCATTGTTCCATACCACTGTGTTTTTGTTCACTTAGCTGTGGTTGAGCTTCCGGATAGTACCAAGGATAGACACAATCACTTAATTACCAAGTTAAACGATGCGTTTGTTTGCGAAGTTTGACTCAATCTATTGACGTATTACATGTATATTTATTTATTTATCACAGTGATAACGTAAATGTGGGACAGGTATCTGCGGGACCTTCTGCGGAGATAGTATACATGCATATAGTAAAGACAAAATTCGAAATAAATCACATATTTGAGTAATAATGACGGCAAACCACGAGGGTTTCTTTTTGCTGATACATACGTGCATTTGGATTCGCTTTGTAAGCACAACGAGGAAATATGCCATTGATTGGATCTATCGATAGTTGTGGGTGGTATCATGGAAGCTGTCATTGATAAAACTCAATCGAAAATAACAACACGTTCCTTTACGTCAGGTGAGAACATGGAAGTACAAAAGTATGCTCGAAATTTGTCAAATTGAAACCCATCTATCATTCTAGTCCAAAAATGGATATCTGTCAGATTATTAATTCGTTGGCTATGAATTTTGGTTTGTTTATCCAAGTTCCGTTGCGAGAAAGCAACAAAGACGTAGTTAATCTCAGAATTTTTTTATAGCAAAGATAGAACGTTTTTTAACCAAGTAAAGATATTAAAGAACGTCAGCCGCTATCGGATCTGCAAAATCTAGCCCAAGAAAACAGACTGCAGGCGATCTTTGGCTTAAAAAGGGAAAAATCAAGGAGATTTGACTAAAAATAACAAGCAGAAATGGCCTAAAGTAGGAATTTTAGTGTCTGTGCTCATCATTCGGGGAAGCCACCTTGACGAAAAGAAAAAAAGAAGATATTTAGCTCAGGTTAACCCCTTCTATCTGTTTATTTAACAGCTTCAATCTTTTCTTTCTCCTCTCTTTTTTTTTTCTCCTCTCTTCATCGCCTTCATCCCTTCCTCCTCCCCCTTTACGTTCATTATTATGTTAACCCGATACTTTCTTCTCGCGGTTTCTTCTTCATTACTTGCGTACGTCAACGCTTATGGCCAGATCGCTCAGGTTGTTGACGCGACCAACTTCTGTGTCTTCCTTCCACCAGAAGACTCAGTCGATCGCATTATATCGAACACTGAATGGAATGCTCAAGCATTTTGTATGGGAAACACTCCAAAAGCAACCAACGCTGGAAAGATCCCCGAGGGATTTATACAGTCTGCTCATTTTGTTGCTACTGACAAATACGTCCAAATCACCGGCCAGATCAACCCTACAAAAGCTCGTTTAGATCCCAAAGATGATGGTGGTCAGTACGATATCAAAGCTCCTAACGGCTCGTCGTGCGCTGGTTGGAAATTCTACGTCAACTTGATCGAACCAACAACAAACACTTGGTGCATGCGTTGCTGTGTACGTTTTATCACCCTTTGCATTATATTGTGTGTAAGCTAACCATATCTTGGAAATAGAACGATAAGGTTACATGCAACCGCGGTATCTCCGAGAAAGGGTGCCAGCATATTATTCCAGGCGATTATAGCGGCCCTATGGATGGGTCTGGATCACCCCCTCCTGCTGAAACAACCGCTACCAATACTACTACTCCGTCTCCCTCATCTTCGGCTCTTCAATCTACCACTACGACTACAACGGTTTCCACAAGTGCCAGCAAATCCGCTAAGCATCCTTCTCCCTCGTCTTCTTCCTCTCCCGTGACTTCTGCTAAATCAACAGCTGCTACACCTGTCGCATCGAACGCAACCTCTACTACTTCATCAGACGTCGCAAACAAGAATACATCGACAGCTTCTTCTCCCTCTGCAACACTTGGCGCAATTGCACCCTCTGGTCAACCTAGGGGTTCAGTATCCCAGGTCGTGGCAAATGAACTGGACAAGGAGGACGTATCAGCCCAATCCGTAAATGGTGCACCTGCGTTACTCTCTCCCTTACTATATACTTTTGTTGGCCTTCTGATTTCATTGGGACTTTCCGCCTAAATCTTTACTTGATAAAGATGCTTAGAAAAAAAAAAGGAGCTGCAAATTGTTTCTTTCTTTAGTTATTTTACTGTTAACTTTTCTTTGCAATGTACTTTTGTTCATGCAACGTTTTACTTTTAATCTGTAACTGTATGTTTGTTTTTTCTTCTTCTCTGATACACGTTGCTTGCTTGCCTAATACTTGTGGGATGTAATGCGTGTCGATGTACGTATGCCGTTTTTCCAATACGGGAAAAGTGATTGCCGCTTTTTTTAGTAGCCGATGCATATGGTGGATGTTCCATTCTGAGCACAAAATTGTATTCGGGTTTCTTTGTTTTAACCCCACATTTTGATTGGACCAACACAATCGTGAAGAAAGGAAAATCTCGTTGAAGCGTGGATTTCATTTCCATGACCCAGCCATATTTTCGCCGTATACAAGAAAGAAAATAGCTACTACCTTGATTCCATGTATTGAAACCAAGCATTAGCATTTAGAATCCATGGAAGATGCAGACTTCCAAACAAGACTGATTAAACCCTAGTATTACTTTCGTTAACATTGGTTCTCGCTTTCCCTGACGGGTGCAGTAACATCTGCCTTTTATTCTTGCACGGGTTTCATAGCACCTTCTTGGTATCTGTCGCTCTTGTCTGTGCAGCTCTTCATACAGATGTGCAGCTTGAAGGACCTTTGTTTCATTACTAAAATAGGTTCAATAATATCTTCTTGATTTGTAGTAGTATGAGACGTCGTGGCCTCATTATTATTTCTATTGTTGTAACAGCAGCTGCGGGCATGCAAGATGGATGATCTAATTGCATAGAATGGTACATGTTAAAGTGATCTTTTGCATAAAAAAAGACATAGTGTCCAGAAATGCACAAGTGATTTTTCGACAATCAATGCCAGTTCTCCTTTTCCGAAGACATGCGGGTTTGCGTCGGCAAATTGCCGAGCTTTCATATATGCATGTATATATATATATATCTTTGTTTCTATTGTTGAGGATAGCGTCTATTAGAGAAAAACTTTAACAAAGAATGAAGCCATTAATCCGTGTGAAGGGCTTATACGCAAGTTATTGACCGCTCGGATGCCTTCTTTCATATTCAATTGCAGCAGGATTACAATGCCTGCATATTCGTGTAGTTATTACCGCAATGCTTACTGGTTTATTTATACCACACTAACAGGTCCATCCAAACAAACAAACGTGTGGTAATTGGACACATTCATGCATGGTTATATAAAAACGCAATTATAGAACTTTCTCTAATAAGAGTTACAGTGTTATTTATTGTATGATAGTAAGTTTCACAACATTGACAGGACTACTCAAATGCGCTAATGCGCATTCTTGAAGATAGCAGGATTGGGTGACCAGGCATAGTAACATTTGCTCTACTCTTAGCTCTCGGTGATTATCCTAAAAGATGCTAAAGCAAGGTAAATATCTATCGTTTATCTGTATACATGTATTTCCACCACTGGAAAAATTAGTTTTAAAACCATCGGGCTGTAGCAAATGAATTCTAGCAATGGTGGTAGATCTATGTCACTTGCAAGATGCTTCCACAAATTGCTACGTGTGGCACTAGCTCTCTTACAGGAATACGAACTTTTTTTTTTACATTTTGTGAAGATATATTGTTTTGCTGAATAATAATATGTTACTAGGTTACCTTCACAGAATACGTGATCAAACGGGAAATATAAAAGGAGTGCTAATATTGCAACTAATGTGGATACGGCTGTAGTAAACTTGTCACAACGCGGAGTATTAGAATTTTTCTATTTTCAGACATTATTTACGGGGAACAAAGTGCCGCGGACAAAACAAAGCAGTTTAGATTAGTAATTCCTACCTCGATCTATTACAAACGGTGTTTTCATTTGAGTAGCACGATCTGGATAATCTCTTTCCGGTGGCTCACCGATTAAGGGTGTCTGTACGCAGGCTGCACGCACAAGCTTCGTGAGTTTAACTGATCGGGAAATCCCGCTTTCGTTCCGACAAACTAAGCGGCGCTCTGCAAAAGACAAAACCGGTAGATTGTAAGTCTTCAGAGGGAGATAGGGCTTTGGGAATATAGAAGTCATCAGTAAGACAAGTACGGTATTCCCAGACAATAAAGTCGCACCAAAAGGGATGATTTTATTTGAAACCGTTAAGCGCTCCACCAAGCAGCATATCTGCTCTAGTCAGACCACAAAAAGCAAAAAGAAAAAAAAACCTCAAGTCGCTTAAGGGGAAAATAAGAAAGGTTATTGGAAGAGAACCAAAAAGAAACTACAATTAAGGAAGAAGGGAGTGATAGTTGCGACTAACAGCCTGATAAATCTGATAGTGCTGATTGGGAGGAATGTAAAAGGAAGGTAGGTTAGCGCGAACGTGTCCTCCGGTCTGCAGGGCATGTGTGTTTCCAGTAAGCCACTTGATTCGGTGAACGGTATGGGGCCAAGGAAGGCTGTTGAGAGAGCGTATTATTGGATCCGCTACTACAGATAGCAAATATGTATCGGAAGACAGAGATTGGCATGAAGTGGTTCAGTTGGTCGCGATCAGGACAGTTGCGACAGGGTCACAGTTTCCAACTTGGCAGCCATCCTATTTTCTGACAAACGCAGCGACTGCGTTTGTTTTGTGTCATTGGTAACCACATGATGAGCTTGATTTCTTGTTGCGATGTACAAGTTTTCAAGTACGTTTCCCGGCCTCAGAAGTTCTTGCAGGCGGTTTTAGCGGAGCTTTCACATCAGTTTGTTTAATGCTTTCTCGTCCGTTGTTGATTGCGGGAGGACGCCTGTGTCCAGAGAGCTGTGGTCTGGAGAGATCGACATTGGGTATGCTGTGAGTTGCGGAGAAAGGGTATGGGTGAGGCGAGCAACGCATAAGCCGGGAGGTGACACGTGTGGTATGAACTTGCATTGTGGAGTGGCCACTCGGACGGATATTAGGAAAAGACGGGAAAAGTGGCGCATCACAAGCATGGATGCTCTGTTACAGGTGCCGTAGATCACTCGTAGGTAGGCGGTCTGAGTATCCTCACGTATGCGGAGTTGATAAGCTGTGGGACATTGAGCGGCAAGGCCATTCGAGGATGGGGAGGACGAATTGTTAGTACACGCAGGTGGCGAGCAGGTGAGACGTGCGTTCCAAAATATTTCTGTCACACATCCACTACCAAGTGCACTAAAAAAAAAACTTAAGCTATCAAATGATACTGTCAGTGACACCTTCCTGTGTTGAAAACCGGTTTCGCGGTTTCCAAATTTGGGCATCTCTCGTTCCAAACTTAATATCGCCCTTTTTATAACCTATGTTTTACAATGAAAGTTGTCCCGGTAGTTCAGCTATTGCCAAGAAGCTGGGCACTATTAGTAATAGAGAACAAAGATGGAGAACAGTATGTAGAACGTCCATAATTCCCGTAAAAGCCAAAAAGAAAAATCGTACATGTATTCTGAAAGAGGAACACACAAAAGTTCAAGGTTATACCGACAAAAATTCTTTAGTTATTACCGAACAACCATTAGAACATTGTTTCATATATTGGATTGGCTCAAAGTTTCATGACGCGTTATACATAACTTTAAGAGGACACAATGTAACCTTCCAATCAAACAAGCCCGGTTCTCTTCTATGCGAAGAAACAGCCGAGAGGAAGTTCAGTATTCAAGCAGGAAAAGCCATGCATTTTATAAAACAAATTGTATCCTCTTGACGATTCAGAGGTTCATGCTAATATGAAGTGCAATCATTACTATGTCGCGACGAAAAGAAAGAAGAAAAAGCCATTTAGGACACAGCATCTGCGTCTAGTCCAATTGACGTTAACTTGATAATCCTGACACCTGTTAAAGAATCCGGATACAAAAAAAGTCCTGCGTTATGGCCTTTACAGCTCTATGTGAAACGATACAGATCAATAGAACCTTGCGATCTAGTCACTTCGACAAACCCTCGCGCGTACAACACGTGTGATCGAAGGTTTAAAAATGACCCGACCTGTTTCTTACAGGGTGAGAATGACTGCACTTACTGACTTCTAATGCACCTGGTAATCCTATATCGCTCTGGATACCGGGTATATAGATCTCCTACCAAAGATCTTTACCTGCCTTTGTCCGTAGGATCGTATTATGAGAGTAGACATTGAATCAAGCAAGCTAACGTATACAGGTGATTCTATTCACGACAATATTTATAAACATTGTCGCAGCGAACTGAAAAAAAATTTGGTGATATGACGAAAGCTGAATGTTTATATATCAATCAAGTGCTAGTGCAATAATATTGATTCCAGTCTTCTTCTTTCCCTATCTTTTGACAGTCTTTCTACACACCCATAACACTTCACCGTATAGATTTATTTCACTCTTTTCCCTCAAACTAGCTTGGGTAGACAAGTTGGCAAAACACAGCATCCATAACATTATTCTTGATTTAGCAAGTTAGCCATTAAAGTTCTAGTACATGTAGAGGTTAGAATTCGTTATCACGCATTTGTTAGGATGAAAGTGTTTCTGAAGAAGTTACGCTCATCGTCGGCGATGATGAAGGAAGCAATGTTTCACTCTCTCCTCTTCTTAAATAATTTGAAGTAATATCTCGTGTTCATGCAGGGTGGGATGCGAACCCGTTGTTACCCACAGGAGAAAGCCATGAGGAAACAGGCAACAGTTGAAGACGTTAGTGGATTCCTTTGCTCAAACCATTTCAAGAACAAAAGTGGACGAAGCTGAAGGCGGAGTAAATGATCGGTTAACGAACTGCTGAGTTAAATAATGCTATCTTCGTCCAGGAGCTGTTATTCTACTTCTAACAATTGCATGAGAGTAGCAAAGTGGTCCCAATGTCAAAATTTAATGCAACTATCCTATACATGCAAATGCTTCCATTTTTTTTCGGCGGGGCTTATTGAGGAAGGACTCACTTGGAAATGTTTTCAAAGCCTTCCCAGTAGATACACAATATTCAAATTGTCCTACAATTATGTTCAAAGAGACTGTGCTTGGCGTTGCACCCGCGGGTAGTGATGGATCACCAGGCTTAGGAAAGTTTAGCGAGGAGAAACAGTGGCGTGAGTGTGAACAGACATAGCAACGTATTTACTAGCCTGGGTTAAAATATTTAGTTTGTTTTCTGCATGCTTTACGAGATAGTTTCCTGAATTATTGCTAATGAAGCTGGTTTATATTCATGCTTTTTAAAAGGAGATTTTAGGCATGGGAATAGAGCAGATAGAGTTATTCTAATGCAGCAATCCCGTATTGCTAAAAACGATATCAAGTGCAGGATCCTGGCGATCTTAGCATGTTTACTGACATGCTCGTGATCAATACCAGCGCGAAATATATCTACTTAAGAGAAAAGTCAGACGCATTTCGAGGCGTAATGGTGTTCTCAATGTTTCTGTCCATATCAAAAAAATGTTACATACGGTGGTTACTGTATTATAAACTCCAGACAAGGTTAGTATTTGCTCATACTATTTTATATTTCCTATAGCTCAGCATATCCAGCTACACGTAAAAGCCGTGCGATGGGCATTATGATATATGATTCCTACCCGATTGGCCAGACTTATGCAGAATGATAGCGGAGTCCATTCTTGTTAATCCAGAACTTATTATCCTCCCAAGCACAGTACTAATCCTTGATCGACATAGGGTGTCTACCTGTAATGTTTGAACGCTGTCTATTGAACAGATTTTTACGCTTGTCTAAACAAACTTTGCATCCATGAATGACCAAGTTGGAGCCAGCAAAAACGACTGTTTTTTTGTTATCCTAACAGCATTAAATTCCTGTAAATGGCTGGGTACTTCTCAGTAAATCATGGGCTGATAACATCGACTGTAAGGGTATTGAAACAGCTGTCTAATTCGCCAATGCCAGAACCAATATCTGCTATTTCAAACGGCGCACGTTCATAGGGTTGCCACGTATGTAGCGAAAAGATCACCTCATTACATTCAGCATCGCATCTTTGTCATCTTTATATTCTTTACTGACAATGGCTGTTTGTCACTTCACACCTAAACAATCTCGTAGTTGCAGAAAACGCTCTTCATCACGAAAGCCGTCATGCTTATTATTATGCATTGCCATCCTCGGCCTTACAAGCATTGCCCGAGCTAGCAACATAGCTCCAAAGAACACACTAGAAGATCCTGAGCCCATTTCCTTTGTCCAGACTATCCTTGAAGCTCAATCCCCTCAGGATTATTGCAATGTGAGCTTTCCTTGCCCTGACCACTTTTTGTTTGCTCATTCATGTTTGTGACACAGCCTGTCGGGCAGATTAAAGACACGTGTTGCGATTTCCAAAGTGTAGAAGGCATCCAGAAAAACATTTTTGACAAAATCCAAGCACTTGTGAAAACCAATTTCTTTAGATACTATAAGGTAAGCCCAACCCTAGGTAAAGGAAATATGTTCAGGTGTGACAGAGTCTTATTAGCTGAATTTGTGGCGTGAATGCCCGTTCTGGAACGATGATGGGCTCTGTATGAATAGAGATTGTTCTGTTGCTACAACGGACGAGGTAAAAAAAAAAAAAAAAAAAAAAAAAAAAAGGAAGCAGGGCTTGATATCGAATGCAATATGTTTAGTCGTCGCTTCCTGAAGAATGGCGTGAAGAAGCACTTAGTGCCGTTCACATGTCACCCGCCGGTTCGGTAAGTTGAAGCTATTCGAAAGGTGTTTGCTGAAGCTTGTCTGGACGCGCTGGGCTGCATAGGCATTCCAACCTTTTCAAGTGTGCAAATATAAAGATCAGGACTTTTGCGCCGTAGATGATCAATGGGATGGCGGTGGTAATGTCCATAAGATGTATTGAACGATAATATGACTAATGTGTTGGTGTAAAGATATTGTCTATGTGGACTTACTTGCCAACCCAGAAAGATTCACAGGATATTCTGGCGTATCTGCAGGCCGTGTATGGAAGGCAATCTACGAAGAAAACTGTTTTAACATTGTCCACAAAATGACGGAAGGTTGTAAAACTTGCAGCAATATGGTGAATGCCGGATCAAATCCACTAAAAACTGTCGAGACTGTCAAGCTTGCTCATGTATCATCGAACAAAGCTGAATTGAACCAGCTGCTTAACAATCTCGCCGAGGATTCGGATGGCGATGGCAACAGTAATGAAGAAACTTGTTTGGAAAAACGCGTGTACTACCGTCTCATCTCAGGTATTGACTCTGACAATCTGTAATAATACCTTCCAACAACGAATACTAGGTCTTCATTCATCGATTTCGATTCACATTTGCGATGAGTTCTTTAACCAAACAACTGGTGAATGGGTAAGTAAAGACAGGTGATTATTTGGACAGTAAAAGTAAACTATGATACAGGGTCCAAATCTCGACTGTTTTGTAAACCGTATTGGCACTCATCCCGAGAGATTACAAAACATATACTTTACCTACTCTGTTGTTCTGCGTGCCCTTACGAAACTGGAGGGGTATCTCAAGGAATACACGTTTTGTACTGGTGACCAGGAAGATGACAGGCGCATCAAGGTACGTGCATTTCGTTTGTTTTATGGAGAAACGGATCCTTAAAGACATCATTGCACAGGGAATGGTACATGATTTGATCAGCAGTGTATCATCGTGTTCGTCAACTTTTGATGAAAAAGCTATGTTCCAAGGAGAGGATGCTAAGGTAAGGAGAGAAATCAGTCATATTGCGTTTACTGATCCGTATTTGGTATAGGCGCTAAAATTAGAGTTTAGGAATCACTTCCGAAATGTATCACGTATCATGGACTGCGTTGGTTGTGAAAAATGTAGACTGTGGGGAAAACTTCAGACAACAGGACTTGGAACAGCACTAAAAGTTTTATTCTCATACGGAGACAGCCAATTGAAGTAATTGATCTTAGATACGAACATATGATGAGCACCAACTAACTTTACCTTTTAGTCCTAAAAGTACACCAAACCTTTTGCAACGTGGCGAAATTGTTGCATTATTTAACACGTTTAACCGCCTTTCTGAAAGTCTAAACGCAATCCAAAGATTTAGAGAGATGTATCAAAATAAAGTATCCCAGGAATCTGAGGTAAGATCGAACTACTTCTGGCGAAATTTTCACACTTTTTTATTATCAGATTCCTCAAAAAACGTTGCGAGAGAAAGCATCCCATTATTTGCTTGAATCGGTCGCGTATGCTTTACGTGAGCTTAAAAGGTGGAATGTACCCATTCCGGTTTACTTAGAGTCACTGTCGGGGTCAGAGGCAGCAAAATACTAGTGTTGCAGCATTTCACCATTAAATACAACCATTTTGCGCTAAAGCGTGTCATTTATAATCTATTTGTGGCTTCAGAAGTCGTGATAAGATAGAATCCATACGAGCAAGTCCTATTTCTGTAGGGCGTATAGCACCACCCGCGCATTCATGCAGTAGGGATTTCGGAACGCAGGCATCCCTTTCTTCATCAACCTCTCCTCTGTCATCCACCAAGAATCCCGACTCTACAAACAGTTGTAAGGCTTCTTGATCTATTACCTAAAAAATGCAATTATAAGCAGGAAATAATCGAGGATTGACATTCCTTACATCGTCCAAGGCTAATCCTCCCGCCATGCGTTCAAATCGTGATCGTGTGATGCCCATGCGAGTCCGTAACCCAAATACAACAAGTTCCTACATAACCAGTTAACGTGATTTTATCGCTGAAAGACTACCTCGATCATTTCTTCTGAGGGCACAGGAATAACCTTGCGAAGTCTATGCAGATCGGCGTTAGAGGCTAAATTTGGAGGTTGTCAGTGTGCAAACCCTTCGCCCTCTGATTCACATAATGCCATATATTTATCGGGATGAAATTCCTGCATTTAGGGATTCAGACACAATGAATCCTACGTCATGCGCTTACCCCAAAAGTGCGGATCCTCCTCCCTCCATGTTCCGTCAATCGTCCATGTGCTCCTGGTCCGATACCTATTTCGAGAATATAAATAAGCAAACCCTACTTCCCAACCCCTTGTTACCAATGTAGTCTAGACCTTGCCAATAGGCAAAGTTGTGTCGACTTATGGCAGCTTCATTTCGGGAATAATTGGAAACTTCGTAGTGTGAAAATCCATGTTCCTTAGTCATCTAATTTTTTTTTTTTTTTTGGTGACTCCCATTTTATAGAAGAAGCGCCGTACCTGTACTGTTTCTTCATACATTTCCGCAGATTCGTCGGCAGATGGTAATGGGGCCAATAGTCCTTTTTGCGCAAGTTTATGTAACCTTAGAGTGAATCAATATGTCTATCTTATCAGTTTCATTCACAAAAGCTTACGGTGTACTGCGTTCCATGGTTAACTGGTACATGGAAAGATGATCTCCTGCTAGTTCTAATCCTTGCTTTTCAAAATTCGGATTTTAACATTCTCGTATCTTTCTTTTTCCTTGTACCTTAAGTTCCTCTCTCCATGCTAAATATAATGACATTAGAGGTTTTGGGTCAATAAGGGATTTTTTTTTACCTTCTAAGGATTGACCAGGTCTGGCAAAGATGAGATCAAATGTAACCTTGTCAAATATTTTCTTGGCCTCAAGAATCGTTTTCACCGCATCCGATGCGGAATGATCTCTACCTAATCAACGCAGTGTGAGCAACGCACAATCTATACGTAGGAAGACAAACCTAAAATTTTGAGATCTTTGTCTCGAAAGGACTGGATTCCTAATGACAACCGATTTACACCTGCATTTCGGAAATCTTGCAGCAGCGACAATTCAACCGACTTGTAGTCAAAAAGTTAAAATCACCTGAGGATCAACTATGTCCCTTTACCGTTGGATTTGCTTCCAGGGTCACTTCGGTATCCGAAGATAAGCCGACATGGGAATCGATTGTATCTAATAGATGTCCGATATTGGATGGCTATTCTGGAGAATTAAGTGACCTTTCTTAGGCATATCAACTCACACTAGCCAAACCTGGTGGACAAGTCCAAGTAAGCTAATGACTTTACATCATTTATTTCATACTTGGAGTGCCGCCACCAAAATAGACCGAATGCACCTTCCGTTTGTTCAAAAGGTACCGCGTGTCCTTCATGTAATGTCCAATTTCTCGAATCATAGCATTCACCAAACGATCGTTCGGTGGTTGAGGAGGGTTGACATACTTATTGAAATTGCAGTATGTGCATTTACTACCCGAATGTATTAATGACAGTAATCCGAAAGAAGGTAACACCTTTCGCAGTAAGGCCAATGTAGGTAAATCGAGTATGGTAAAGTAGAAATCGTCGAATCTTCAGTGATAAAAACAAGCGTTAATAAAAGGCTAATCTAGCATGTCATTACTTTTGCCCAATGTAGATCTGATCATTGACAAGCAGCAATCTACAGACGGAATAGGAAATTCACTCCGTTGGCAAGAGGAGAAGGAATTGACAGAATCCTCCGTTTTCTAGCTCGCTTCGGTTTTTTTTTTTTGTGACAGATAGCTACTGATGGATCCCGCGATGTTTGAAGCGCCATTTGACGACGACATTTTCTATGATATTTGGTATGTGCTTGAATTGGATCAATGTAGATGTCAAAAGGCTGAAAGGCATTAATTGGTATTCTTATATCAATACATCTAGCTATAGAGTTCATATAAAACACTGTGTGTTGATCAGATACGAAGCAGTAATATATATCCATATGTTCCAGCATTTCGAGAGATTTTATAACCTGTAGCTACTATAGATCAATAAGGCATGCTTCATCGACTTTCTGTTTGTGCATGTGATGTGCATCTGCTGCCGAGGATGCGTGCCATTGTGCCTGCCCATCAGAAGTGATACTTTCAGGTAATCCTTGCTCTTGTGTGCCTTGTCGGTCTACGTTATTAAAATGCTGCTGCTGGAAGTACTGTTGCTGTGATTGCTCCTTGACTGAGATAGAATTTTCGTAAGACAAGGTGCTCGCAGAGTAATAATATTCCGGATATCCGCCGGGGTATTGCTGTAAGATATTGCCAGTTGATGATTGCGCGGGAGGCCGACTGGTGGCTTCGGATATGGATGTACGTGTGCCTGTAACACGCTGCTCTAGCAGTTGGTCGAATGATCTCACTGCAGTGTCCAGCTTCCTATGCAATTCAACAAATGCCACTGATGGCGTATTAAGCGCAAAGGTCATCAATTTTCTTACTGTATTTCCGAACTGTCTCATCCAAAGTCCTTGAAATTTTTGGTTGCAAATCGCCTACTAGAGGATATAGGTCACGAATTTGTGTATTGTTTACGATATCATCCCCATGGGTAAGACCCTGATTGATCAAACCAGAAAACAATTCAATGTTTTCCATCTCCATGACAGATAACTTATCATTATCCGCTCCATGTTTTAATTCATATCCAGTAGTAGGTGGTGGCGCAGCGATTTCTATTTCTCTCAAGGATGCGGCAATAGCAGCGACAAGATCAGCATCTGTAGGGTCATGTTCATTTACACCTGTCGCAGTTGACTAGACAAAATTAGCTTTATATTCAGAGTATGTAGAGCTTACCGTCACACCCGGTGTTCCGTGCAAGTTCTCTCTCGAAACATATCCTGTGCCATACGCTTTTTTTCTTTGTTCTTCTTCCTTTAAAGATAATGCTATCACTTTCTTTAGATCATCATTGTCGTCATAATCAATTTCAATATGTTGTGTATCCTTGTTTACTGAAGAACCATTGTTTTTTGTTGCTTTGGCGCTCGCCAGTTTGATATAACATCCATCACAAACCCGGACTTCTTCGTTGATCCCGTGATGTGGTAACGGCATGCTCTTTGAGGAGCATTGTTGACAGAATGTTTCTCCACATTGTCGACAATGATGCTATTAAACAGCGTGTCAGTATAGTGAAATGATCATTAGTTAATTATTATACCTTGCGGTTTGTAATGGTAAATGGAGTCCGGCAGCGTTCGCATACATCAGAGTCAGTCCATTCAGGAGCCTAGATGGATATGCAAGATGAGAAGGGATGATATAGCATAATTAAAGTGTACCGCTGATGTTTCCAGTAGTATTGGGTCAATCGACTCTCTGATAGGAGGGAAATGGAAGCCTTCTTCTTGTAGGAGTTCATATATTTCGGTCAGGTATTTTATTGAGGGGTTTCCCTTGGCGGCGATACCCCACGTTTGGACTACTTGTAATATCTTGTTCTTCACATCGATATTGCAATCCTGGTTTGTGTTAGCGAGCGATCCATGTAGCTTGCAGTTCTGTTACCGGCTGGCGCACAAGAGCCACAAGTTCATTCATAAACGCTGGATTGGATACTTCGCGGACGAATAGGTCACCACCATTTTTTACACACGTGTCGATCATCTAGGCTGGAGTTCAAGCAACTAAGACCTCTTTAATATAGTACTACTTACGGACAGAGTCGATATTTGTACGTTGGGATTTTTATGAGCTATTCTTCGCTTTAAAATGCGCATAACGTCTTTGGCGTTGGCTTTCTTGCTTCGTATCTGATCGCTGATCTCTAGCTGAAGAGCGAGATCTTCTTGGCCTGCTGGTAGCAGCTCCGACGTCGCCTTTTCTATAAGCATGGGCAAGTTGAATGCCCTTGTTGCTTAAAATGGACCTTTTCAATGCACTTGCCAATCAGCTCATCGAGTGTAGTTTGATTCCACCATGAAGAAATCATGTCTGTCAGAAAGTCTTGGCAGGAAAAGGAAGGTTTATGTTACGTTATCGCGTTCAATCTCAGATTACTTAGGGTGATTGTCAGGCTGCTTCCGGAGGACAGAAGGGCGTTTCCGGAAAGCGAAATCGCATCTGATAGAAATCGATGGTTGCGTCCTTTCAATAGCAAATGACTCCAAGCTGACAAATTAAGTGTTGTATATGCCTGTCTGATTATATAGCTAAAGTTGATAGTATCGCAAAAGAAGTAAATTGAATTCAGCATAAAGATGGCTTAAGGATTCATCTTGCTGACTACAGCTTAAAGTTTGATGTAGACTTTAATCCAACTGAGGAACAAATGTTTTCTCATAATTATTAAAGTAGTTGAAGGCTGAATTCAACGGAAGACATGATATTGTTGTTTATAACTACCAAAGAGCATAAAGTCCTGATATATAGTAACATAAAAATCGATATGCATATTTTAGATAAAAGATGACAAGCAGGCAATGTCAAAGACCTTATCATCATAACAATAAACGAATGGAGAGAATGAAAGTTTACTGAAAGTTTATTCATACAACAGTCTGGTTTATTGTTTCCCAGAAAAAAAAAACAAATGAAAGGTAAAAGGGGAAGTTGCGTTATTGATTTATACATATTAATTTGACACAAAAGAAATGTTGCTACTAGGTCTAGTTTGTATTTAATGATTGTTGTCGTACCAATTCACTGTAGATTCCATCTAGTTTCAGAAGCTCCCAGTGTGTTCCTTGTTCCACTACGTAACCATGTTTAATAACACAGATCAGGTTGGCATCCTAAATGAACAGTAATATTTTTAGTATGCAGTTTTCCCAACGAGTATAAAAATCTTTACCTGAATTGTAGACAGGCGGTGCGCAATAGTAATTGTTGTGCGTCCACCTTCCTGTAAAATATTATCAATTGCTGCCTGCACCAGCTTTTCAGATTCGCTGTCTAGGGCAGAAGTAGCCTCATCCAGTAGTAGAATCTTGGGTTTCCGTATTAAAGCTCTTGCGATTGCTATGCGTTGTTTCTGTCCACCTGACAACTGTGAACCTTTGTCGCCGACGCGTGTTTCATAGCCATTGGGAAGGCCCGAAATAAACTTGTGAATGTTTGCCGCCTTGCATGCCTCCTCAATTTCCGCTTTTGTTACGCTGTGAGATTCGTCCACACCGTATCGGATATTTTCCTCAATAGTCAAGTCGAATAATATAGGCTCTTGACCCACAAGCGCCATGTGGCTGCGCAAGTTTTTCACACTGAACGTATTAACCCGGTGGTTATCGATGGACACAGAACCAGATTCCGGATCATACCACCGTTGGAGCATACCAATAATTGTAGATTTTCCACAACCGGAAGGACCTACCAGAGCAATTGTTTGACCAGCTTTACCCTCTAGATTAAATTCACCCTTGAATATTGGCACATCAGGTCGAGAAGGATAACGGAATGCAACATTCTTGAATGATATATCACCAGTAATAGCGCTGCTGGGGAGCTCAATTCCTTCTAAATCCGGGTCAATTTTTGGCTGACGCTCGAGCACTTCAAAAGTAGAAATTGCGGAGAATTTGGCCTTGACAAATGTACTGACAAATACGCTACCTCGTCCAACGCCTTGAGCGGTGATCATAATAGCCATCAATGTAACCATCATCTCTGAAAAGTTGATCCGGTTGTCCATAACCAAGCGAACACCAGCATAAAACGCCACAGAATATGTATAGAGCATAATACCTTGGGTAAGCCCATAGCCGACAGATGCCAGAAGTGCTTTACGCTGAGCAAGTCGATGGGGTCGTTCCGTAGCTTTGTAGTACTTATCCTCAAAATAACGCTGCTTGTTAAGAGCCGTGACTGTCCGGATTTCTTTAATAGCTTCTCCAGCAACTTCGCCTGTCTGTTTGTTGGCTTTCTGCGTTTGGTCTTCATATCCGCTTTCAACCTTGGTCTCATAGGCTGATGCACCAATAATAAACGGAGCCATACACAGAATGATAAGTGTCAACAACCAGCTATGAACAAAGGCAATAACAAGACCTAATTAAAGCGTTAACGTCAAAAAATGCGAGCACCCTCGATATAGTTTACCGATTATTCCAGTGACAATGATTTGACATACGTCGCCCCATACTTTTGTGACCATATCGTTGACGTTCTTGGCGTCTATCGCAAGCTTAGATGTTAGCGCCCCGAGACCGTTGTTTTCTTCATCGTAGTATCCAATTTCTTGTCTCATGTAAGCCGCAAAGAGCATGCTGCGTAGTCGATTCGTGTAACGTTCGCCAGATGTTTCAAACGCTACAACTTGGGCAGAGAATCCAAGAAAAGCTGCGATTCCCAGCACGACGAACAGAAATGCATAAAGATTTGGACCTTGCATAGGTCCATAGTCAACATTGCTTGGTACACTGATCATTGCGACGACTCTTGCGAAGATCAATGCAAACACGGGAAATACTGCACCAGCTACAGCAGCACCTAAGACACCAATAAACAGGAGAGGCCATTCAGGACGCATTTGCATAAGCACTTTGGAGACTGGAGCGTTTTGCTTTTTTTTCAACTTTTTTTCTTCCTTCTCTTTGCGCAATTTCAGTTCGTAAGCGTCTATAGAGATTGCGCTATGTCGCCGGGATTTTTCGACTGGAATAACGCTATCGCTCAAGCCTGTTTCCATTCTCTCGATCTTCTCCATCGTGATAGAAATTTGCTTCGATAAGTCTTCTCCCTCTACTCCATATATTGAAGACGATGCAGATGAATCGGGACGTTCTGTGGAAATTTGTTGTCGCTTAACCAAATTAGCGTAAACTCCATTTTTTTCGATCAGTTCGCTATGAGTGCCTTGCTCAACAAGCTCTCCTTGTTCCATGACTACGATGAGGTCGGCATTTCGGATTGTAGACAAACGATGAGCGATCACAATACTTGTTCGACTTGCAGCAGCGGCATCCAATGCATTCTGTACCAAGCGCTCGGATTGTGTGTCAAGGGCAGAAGTAGCCTACGTTGTATAAGTTAGTCCACCTATAAGTATGAACAGTGTTTAGCGACTGACCTCGTCCAGTAACAATATCGGAGGATTCTTGAGAATTGCTCGAGCAATGGCAATACGCTGCTTCTGTCCACCAGACAGCATACCTCCGTGTTCTCCTACAAGCGTATCGTATCCCTGCGGGAGTTCCGAGACAAATTTATGGCAGTTGGCTTTTTTGCATGCATCAATGATTTCTTCGTCCGCTACGTCGTGTGAAACGCCCATCAACAAGTTTTGTCGGATTGTCATGTTAAATAGTACTGGTTCTTGGCTGACAACACCAATTTGTTGACGTAGCCAACGCACATTAATAGATTTCAGGTCGTGCCCGTCGAGAAGAATTTCGCCACCAACAGGATCGTAAAACCGTTGAAGTAGCTGAACACTAGTAGATTTTCCTGAACCCGAGGAGCCAACAAAAGCCACAGTCATACCAGGGGAGATCTTAAGGCTAAGGTTCTTTAATATAGTGACATCTGGGCGATTTGGGTACTTGAACTGGACATTTCGAAACTCGATATGACCTTCAAACTTTTCCGGAGTTATTCCCGCATCCGAACAGGAGTCAATACTGGGCACACGGTCGATTGTGCTGAACACCTTGTAGGCTGCACCACAAGCACTTGACACAGCTGATAAATTTGGCGGCAGTTGCAGCAATGAAGTGGCACCCATCATCATAGCAAAAAAGACAACAAGCACAGTAGGACCATCCATCTGTCCGTTCCTTGTAAGCTGCGCTCCGTACCAGAATGAGAGGCCGTAGGTACAAAACAGTGCTAACATAAAGCCTCCGAATCCGACGCCGAGAATCATGCCACGCCGGATACCGGACTTGGTAGCCTTGTCAAGTTCAGCGCTATATCGGCTAGAGAAGCGGTCTTGCAATGAAAAAGCATAGACAGTGCGGATCCCGGCAAATACTTGTTCGGCGACAGCGCCGGCATCAGCGTAAGAATTCTGAGCACTTACAGTGTAGCGAGTGATAAAGTAACCCATAAATCCTCCAGAAATGCCCAGAACAGGAAGAGTAGCCAGCATAATGACCGCTAGCCGCCAACCTTTGACGAAAGCAATAACAAAACCAGCAATAAATTGGGAAATCGAGAGTACAAGGAGTCCAAATTTTTCGGAAATGCCGTCTTGAATCATTTGAGTGTCTGCTGCCAATCTTGTTGTCAATGATCCTTCCTCTGCCTTGTCAAACCATCCCATCTCTTGACGAAGGATGGCATGTACATATAGCAACCTAATGCGACGTGTCTGATTTTCTCCTGACAAGACCCAAGCAAAGTGGGATAGGTACGCTGCTACTAGCACCGCCGTACCCATGTAAACAAACGCCAAGATTGTAGGAAGCGTCACATTCAATAGTTGACTCGTATCTTCCAGTGATCCCGTCAAGTCTTTCAAGACTGCTCCAAAAATAATAATCGATGCCGGTTGCGCAGCGCCAATACATGCTGAAAAGACTGTAGCTATGAACACCATCAGAAGATCCAACTTCGACGCGAATCGGAAGAGCTTGTAAATAGCAAGAGATGGCTGCTTTTCTTTCTTCTTTTTTTTTCCTTTTTGTTTCGTTGTATCTTCTTCAGATCCAGGACGTGCCTGTATTTCGTCAAACTCTAAGTTCTCAAGAGATTGTTTTTCATCCATAGAGAGCAAAGACCTAACGATGTGCTTTGTAGTTTTCGGTGTGCCTTTGCGTTCCTGCGAATCATCTACCATAATCATAAGTAAATTAGAAAGTGAAGAGGTTGCGAATGAACCGGGCTTTATATAGTTTACGGGTAGGTGAGACTGTGCTGTTTTCCCAAATAAATCAGTGTCTGCCTCCTCTGCCGAACCAATTACGTCTGACGAGGACCTTGCTTTGTGTTCCTAGTCAATTCAACTCGTAAAACGACAGCAATAATTATCCTATACATGTATAGGCGCAGTATTTGTATATAGAACGCCCATATGCTTGTATAAACACGGCATGATTAACGGCATAGTGCCATTACAGTAATCTGATCGAGATTAAGTCAATGTCGTTTTTGCATGACTTATTCGAATGTATTCTTATTTAATAGATCTGACCTCGCTCTAAATACTTTTTTTTTCAAAATAAATATAATATCTCAAACCTAATACTGTCCAATTGCGTTTTTATAGTGATATTACTACAGATCAACTGCCAATACACCTGATCTAGTATTTACGGCGGAGTCACCGAGCTTCTGGTTTCATCGTCTTCTGTTGGTTGTTTTTATCTTTCTGTAAATTTACGTTTATCTATAGCTGAGCATGTATGTGCCTGCACATATATGCAACCTTAATCCTTTTGATTTCTTTTTATTACAAGACAGAAGTTAAACCGGGATATTGTCGTCGTGTCCGCGAATCAGAATTGTGTAACCTTAAGGATCGCCAAGGGCTCTGGTCTTGGCCTTGGTCTTGGCTAATTTGACGGCAGCTTTAATCGTCGGAGATATGCACAGACACCAAATAACGTTTGTAGTACTCTTTTGTTAACTATTGCCATCTATATTTTTTCTTAAAGAATTCCGGATAGTCTATCTCCTGCTTGCTACACTGAAAGCACGCGTGATCCACTTTTTTTTAATCATTTCCACGGTTCATATCTTTAACTACTCTTGTGATTACAATACAAGCTACATTACGACTGTATCCTTGGTTGAGCCTGAAATTTCACAGCACAGTTATTCACGCAAATACTATGTAGGTAAAATATAATGCCCTAACAGAGGTCGTTATAATTTTCACGCCAAAAGATAATAAGCTTTTTCTGCACTTATAACATATCCTTTCATAGAAATGACGACCGGGAAATATCAATTCGGAATATCTTCCCAGCGGTATAAGTCTCAGCATTAATCTAAATTAATCTGTATCTTCACAGCTTTCCCAGTCCTGTATCTAGCTTTTCGTCGCTGTTGCCATTAGTGAATATGCTATAATTGAAGGAGAGAACGAATTTTGTAATATTGACAGATAGAACGTCTCTTCATACTTAATGCACTATAACCGTAAAGTAAAGAACATTTGCTGTGTTAAAAGCAAATAACAACAGTAAACTTGGTATTTCTTTGTTTTTTCAGGCATAACGCCGTTGCCATGACAGAAGAAACGAGAAAATTCCACGTAATCCTTAATATTTCTCTATATTGTTTTTCCATTGTGCGAGGCCGATATGACGAGCACACGGTAGAAAACCATAAATTGGATATGATTTAAGACGCTAGACGTCTGATTTGTCACTGCATCTGTAGTATGTAGAAAAAATGACCGCATCCGGCGAGGTGACGACGACATGCTTGTAGACACTTGAATCGCAAACTCATAATTCCGGTTATACTGCATTCAGGCATTGAAATGCAAAGGAAGGTACAGCAGCAGAATATTTTACTCTTGGAGAGTCTGGGACACTCTCCCGGAATACTCTCGAGTTTACATATCGTGGCAATAATGTTTAGATGGCATTGAAGGCAAGCAGTTTTCTTGTGGTGTATTTTCTCGCAGTTTTTCTTATGCTGATATTATTTTTTCTTCAGTTATCGTCGTACTATGCTTTTATTTCTTATCATAAAGTCTTTCGTCTTAAACTATCACTATATTCATCTAGGGCTTTCCATGGGCCGGCCAATAGGTAGGCCCATGACCCAGTGGGCCATGCTATTTGGGACGAAGACTAGCCCAAGTCCCAGTGGGATGAGCATTTTCGGCCTGGGACTTGGGATGTCCTAGCCCAGTTTCAAGCCCTACTTTTGCGCATGAAACATGCGCCAATGTTTAAATAAAAAGTACTGATTTTTTTTCTTGCATTTCCAACTTTTATTACCATATCGGCGTTTTAAAATGACGATATGGTCACTGTCAAAGATTTCTTCTCTCAAGGAACACTGCGCTTTTTCCCCGTGCCAACCGATCAAATATGGATTTAACTTCATGGGTATCAGACAATGCCATGAAGGTATGTAGCTTTTGATCTTTTGTCATCTGACAACATCAATTCACCTTTACCATTAATAGCTGTTTGGCATGTCTGAGCGCACCATGGTCGATTTCATTATTGCCTCAGGTTAAGACGACAGTGCGATCTAACATAATTATTGACATGTGTTATATTTTTGTTTTAGCAAAGAAGGAAAAAACACCTGAGGGCCTGTTTCAGTCGTTACAAGCATTAAATCTGACTTCAGACGAAAATGCTAGACGCTTCGCATATGAATTGTTTGCTCGAGTACCACATAAGCAATCGTCTTCTGCAGCAGCAGCAGCAGCAGCAGCAGCAAAAGCGCAGAGAAAAAAGGAAGAGAAGGAAGCTGCCAAGTTAAGAAGAGCGAACGAATCATTTAAAACTTTACTTGAAGATCCAGTGGAAGACGACATTACTCATGATGAAGAACGTCGCTTGCGGAAAAAGGAGAAGAAGCTTCGCAAAAAACAACGAGAAGAAAGTGGATGGGGAAGTGATGATGATACTGAGATAACAACGACTGAACGAGAAAGAAAGCGTAGGAAAGGTAACTATTTCAAGTGAACGATGAAAATCATCTGATTCAAGAGAACCATGTTCGTAGGAGAGGAATTGGATGAACAAGAGAACGATGACGAAGAAATGGAACGCCTAAGGGATATTAAGGAGCGTGATGAGCTTGCAGAGCGCATTAAGGAAAAGGACAAGGAGAAAACGAAGAAGATGGTTGAAGATCGTTCATCGAAAGAGGGTAGCGAGGCACGAAAGCGAAGGAACCTGGCAGATGATAAGGAAGCAAGACAGGAAGCGTTGCCATCATTGCGTGAGCGATCACGTCAGGAATACTTGAAACTACGTGAACAGCAACAGTTGGAACTTTTGAGACAGGAAGTGGCAGATGAAGAATACCTATTTCGTGATCAAAAATTGACAAAGAGAGAAATTGCCCAACATGAATACAAAAAACAGGTGCTTCAGCTTTCAGAAGCAATGCGCAATATCGACACAAAAGAGGATGGCTATATGATGCCTGAAGGTACGTAACGAAAGAAAAAAAATGAATGGTTTTTGCGTTAACTTCAGCTGGTTAGATTATATAACGGAGAAAGGAAAAATTGATAAAAAAAAGAAAGAGAGTGCGTTATATCAGCGATATCAAGAAGAAGAAAAATTTGTATCGGAACACGATCAATGGGAGCAATCACAAATTCAAAAATCTGGAGCCCGGGCGGAAAGAGCAGCAGAAGACGAGTATGATTACGTGTTTGATGATGAACAAAAAATCGATTTCGTTTTAGCTGCGAAGATGAACGAGATGGACAGTAAGGATGCAGAGCTTATGGAACGCATCGACGAAGCAGAACGCAAAGCACGAACAATTGAAGAGACGCGAAAGTCTTTACCTATTTTTGAATACCGTGATCAGTTGATTCAAGCTATACGTGATTACCAAGTATTGATTATCGTTGGTGAGACTGGATCCGGAAAGACGACTCAGTTACCGCAGTATCTTTATGAGGCTGGATTTACGAAAGATGGCAAAAAAATCGGTTGTACACAGCCTCGTCGTGTAGCAGCAATGAGTGTAGCAGCCCGTGTCGCCGAAGAAATGGGTGTGCATCTTGGAACAGAGGTTGGCTACAGTATTCGTTTTGAAGATTGCACATCAGACAAGACGGTCGTGAAATATATGACAGATGGTATGCTTCTTCGAGAATTCATGACAGAGCCCGACTTGGATTCATACAGTTGTATGATTATTGATGAGGCGCACGAAAGAACGCTTTCTACGGATATTCTCTTTGGACTCATTAAAGTATTATTTTTTTTTTCCTATAACGCTGATGTTAACGCTATTTCTCAGGATATTGCGCGTTTCCGGCCTGATCTGAAGCTTTTGATTTCCAGTGCGACGATGAACGCTCAAAAGTTCTCGGCATACTTTGATGATGCACCTATTTTTAATATTCCTGGACGACCATATCCTGTTGATATTTTTTATACAAAAGCACCTGAAGCAAATTACCTGCGTGCAGCTATCACACAAGTTTTGACAATTCACGTAACTCAAGGCAGAGGCGATATCCTTGTATTTTTAACGGTAACTCGTCATTCTCTTTCAATAACGGTTGGTTCTAAATATCCTGTTATAGGGTCAAGATGAAATCGAAGCTGCTCATGAAGGTCTTACTCAAGCGTGCAAAGCGCTTGGAAGTAAAATTGGAGAGTTGATCATTTGTCCAATTTATGCAAACCTGCCATCAGATATGCAATCAAGAATTTTTGAACCTACACCGGAAGGAGCACGAAAAGTGATTTTAGCAACAAACATTGCTGAAACGTCTATTACAGTGGATGGTGTCTCATTCGTCATCGATCCTGGTTTCACCAAGCAAAAATCATTTAATCCTCGAACAGGCATGGAGGCACTTACTGTTGTACCAGCATCGCGTGCATCTGCGACCCAGCGAGCCGGCCGTGCGGGCCGTACTGGTCCTGGAAAGTGTTTCCGATTATTTACACAATGGGCGTTTTACAACGAAATGGATGAAAACACGATTCCTGAGATTCAAAGAGTAAACCTCGCCAATGTAGTTCTGCTGCTAAAGGTATTGCGATGTTATTGTGTAGATCACTGTCTTACTAACATTTTCCCATAGAGTTTAGGTGTTAACGATCTGCTCAACTTTGACTTTCTGGATGCACCTTTGGAAGATACGATGATTCGAGCATTAGATCAGCTTTATGCGCTGCATGCATTGAATGATCGAGGTGATCTGACAAAGCTAGGCAGACGAATGGCAGAGTTCCCTATGGATCCTGCTTTATCGAAAGCTATCATTACAGCGGAGAAGTACCAGTGTACAGAAGAAGTTATATCCATTTGTGCCATGCTATCGGAGCAAAGTTCATTATTATATCGACCAAAGGACAAAAAGCTTCTCGCAGATACAGCTCATCAGAACCTGGTGCAAGCAGGTGGCGATCATTTGACGTTGCTTAACATTTGGAATCAATGGGTCGACACCGACTATTCCGTTCAGTGGTGTTATGAGAACTTTATTCAACACAAAACACTTGACCGAGTGCGTAATGTCCGAGATCAGCTAGTACAACTTCTGGATCGTGTAGAGGTTCCACTCATCAGCAATCCTGATCCAGGAGACGTCACTCCTATCCAAAAGGTTCGTGAAGGTCTTTTTCTTTTTTAGCACTAACATAGCTTTAGGCTATCACATCCGGGTTTTTCTTTAATGCTGCACGACTGAGCAAATCTGGTGAATCCTACCGCACAGTTAAGCAAAATCAGACCGTTTATATACATCCAAGCAGCAGTATGCTTGAGAAAAAACCGCGATGGATCATTTATTATGAACTGGTATTGACTGGAAAAGAATACATGAGACAAGTAATGGAAATCAAAGCGGATTGGTTGGTCCAATGTAAGTTTGAAAATACGTTCCAGTATAGTCAACTAATATTCTGTAATAGTGGCCCCTCACTTCTATAAACAAGCTGATCTGGACAAGATGAACAACAAGAAATAATAGTTGCTTCACATGTACAAATAAAAACTATGCATTGTGCTTTAATAAACTTCACCTCTTTCCAAATACAGTTGTCTGTGAAAAAATAAAGTATCGGCTTTGGACAATTGAGCAGCCTCTCAACCACGCGTTGATTCTGGCATGGTGCAAAAAAATTTTCAAGCGCCGCATCACGCATCACAAGAAAAATGAACGATTGAGCAAAGTTAAATTATTCTCACTTGTAACTGCAATGAAAATCAAAATTCAGGACGATGACAACATACCTATCCATATGGTTAGCATAGTTGATACAACTACTGCACAAGCAGAGCAATCTCTTGCTAAACAACGTAAATTACGACGCAAAAAAACACGAAGAAGAGGAGTCGCTTTGGTTGCGGATCTTGGCCTCACAGTGGACAACAAAAAATCAGATCATGAAACTAATAACACCAATGAAACGTTGACGGATGACATGACATTACTTCGAAAAGACATCAGCGAAGCCGATCAAAATGACGATGACAATGCTGATAAAGAGAATAAAGATCTAAGTGGGAAAGCTATGTTTGGCTTCACCACGAAGAAAGGATCGATGATGAAAAAAGCAATGGCTGATACAGGACAAAAAACAGATGAATCACCGAAGGAAACATCAAGAAAGCGAAAAAAAGCCAAAAAAGGAGAAGATGGGGAGGAAACCTCGAATATGGATCATGCAAAACGACGACGACTTCAGCGGCAGGTTGAGCTCTTGGATGATAATCAGCAAAGCGATGAAGATGACGATGATGAGGTTATCAATAGCGAAGATGAAGATGAGGAAGAAGAAAAAGAAAAGAGAGACGAGGAAGGTGATGGTTACGAGCGTTATTTCCAAGATCTACATGGTTCTTCCAAGACCTCGAACAACACTTTATCAAAACTTCCTGTACTAGAGCCACAAGAATTTCACGATATTTTATCAGCAGCACCAAAAAAACACAAAAAAGACAACGAACTACTTACGACGATGCACGAACAACATTTTTCGCAATGGTTTTTCGAACTGCATGCTGGATTCAATTTGCTGTTTTACGGCTATGGGTCCAAACGACATTTACTGAATAATTTCTTACAAACCATGATAACAGATGGGCCAGTCGTTGTTGTAAACGGATTCTTTCCCTCAATAACTATCAAAGATATCTTGAACAAAATTCTCGTACAAGCGCTGGGACTTACAGCAAGTGGCCAAGTACAAGATCAAGTGGCATTAGTGTGCGACTATTTTTCGAAAGAAGATCGTGGGTTTGATCGACTTTATTTAGTAATCCATAACATCGACGGAATGAATCTTCGCAGCGAGAAAACTCAGGCAGCATTGTCGATACTTGCACATGCACCAAATATCCATGTTATCGGCTCCGTGGATCACATAAATGCTGGACTTTTATGGGATAATGTAAAAGCAAGTCGATTTAATTGGATCTGGCATGATGCGACGACGTTTGACGATTATATTGTTGAGACCAGCTTTGAAAATTCGCTATTGACGCGCACTGGCGAGATTGGCGGTGCTCGCGGCGTACGATACGTCCTAGCGTCACTGACGAGTAATGCACGTGGTGTGTTCCGAATATTAGCTGAAAATCAACTGATCGAAATGGAGTTGGCTGGTAATGAGCATGCTCGAGGCAACGAATCGACTGGCCTGCCATATCATCGGTATTACCAACTCTGTCGAGAAGCATTTTATGTGTCCAATGACTTGGCATTACGGTCACAGCTCACTGAATTTCGTGATCACAAAATTATCAGTTCTAAGCGTCTGGTGGATGGTACCGAAGTGTTTTACATACCGCTCGATAAGTCCACACTTTGTAGTATTATCGAAAATATGACCTGATCATTCTCCTGTATATCTCACACAGCAAAAGAAATAAACATTATGCCAGCCTCTGTACATGCAATAAATAGAATTATTCTTGGAAGATATATTACAAATAAGCTGAAATTGTCCTGACAATGTCTGCTTGTTGGGTTTAGAGCAGTATCACTATGGGAAGCCGGTTTCTGGTGATCTTTTTTTCTATCTAAGGAAAAATAGTTTACTAGGAACCAGCCTCCAATAGTACCGTCGTATCCTTGGCGCCAATGTGGTCTACTTTGTACACATAGGCTATCAAGACAGACCTAGGATGTATTCTTTAATTTATTACTATTTAATCGCTATCAGTTTAGTCCTGTGCGTCGGGATTTAAGGCGCTTATACTCGGTCTATATTAAACCTAGCTTCTCCAGTATTCAAAATAATCTGATCCTTGCTCATACGCTTGAAGTGCTTCGTCAACCATTTTAACAGCAGCCGCCAAGGCCATTGCGTCTCCTGGAGGAAAGTGAAGCGTGTCAATCCGAGCTAGCAAAGTTACATTTTTTTCTGTTTACCTTGTTGTTGGACAAAATTCACTTGTATGGTACATGTTCTATTCGGTGCTTGATGAATTGGTCCGAATTCTAGCTTGAAACGTAACAAGATAGGCTTTGAACCTAAACGAGATGAATTTCCTTACGTTTGTAAATTCAATAAATAAAAAAAAGACCACAATAAAAATAAACCGATTTACCACCAAGATACTTCATTTCGCCTTTTCGTCTTATCTGGCCATCTGTGTCTTTTCGTTCCATAACTATTCCGCCCATACACTAACAATACATGTGAGCAAAAGAAAGAGAAGAGTGTTAGAGCTTTTACCTCTTTTAGTATACGTGAAATCTTGTTAAAGGCTTCACGTTCATCTCTAGCCGCACAGTCGATGGAACATATCTACGGACAATATATGTAAGTTGCCGATATCGTTGTTTTTGTACGACTAACCTTTGGCTGTTTAAAGTGGAACAAGCCCGGTAGCCATGAGGTTAAGCGTGGATTTGATATTGTTGCAGATTGATGATGTTGCGATGAATGACTACAGTGCGACGGAACGGAAGGTGGAGTTGGTGAAGGAGGTGGTACATGCGTATAAGTGTTTGGACTCTGCCAAGTATTTCTATGATTGTGACCATCAGGTAGTATCTCCAGACTATGATTATTAGTACTGTTCCAAAAAGATGAACTTGACTCAATCGCCTCTCGATTAAGCATGCAGTAGGGATGAGGATTCATCTGCTGTGGTGAGGATGGTATCGGGCGTCCGTCTGTAGAGTCAACCTTGTTGTTACGCGGCCATAAATTCATAAGCCGATTCAGTCTCGAAGGCCCTTCATGGTTAAGATACCGAACATCAGGAGAACATGATAGGCGATGGCAGTGACATGGATTGGTATAAGATATAAGCTGCATATGCTGCTGCTGGCCACAGCAGACAGTCGAACGTGAGGGTTGGCTGAACGCATTGCTAGAAGGAACCCGTGGCGATAGCATGTGGGCAACACTCACGTGCTGCTGTTGAGGAGAGCGTATAAAGAAACGCTGTTGAGAAGGAGCGTGATGATAATGCTCAGTGAATGTGTTTGGATAATGTGGCCCCATTCGGTTGGATGCTTTGCGACGCTGTGGTGATGGAAAACCTGTGCATGGTAAATGCCTTCCGCAATTGCTTTTCTTTAGTCTTGTTCATTCCATTGTTTGTACATCACCCCTACCATGAGCATTGTGGTTGCTGTTCCTGACGTGGTGCATAGAACCAAGACCGTGGCTGCTTTGGCGTGGAAGGTGGCTGCTGCTGTCGGTTTGTGTCGTTATACACGGCATCTGCACGCATAAAAAATGGCTTGGGTGGCACAGGTGGAGGTGTATCTTCTTTCACTGGTCTTAAAGTGCTACCATCTGGTTTTGATTGTGGTTGCAACGAGTGCCTTTGTATTCCAGGTGAAAGAACACCCGCAGATGTCTTTTCTTGCTCTGAAATTTTTAATATCATGTCATTGAGTCCTGGGAAATGCTCCTTGCTAGAAGATCCCGCACAAATCGTAGCTGGACGGCGTCTCTTTGTTGGCGAAGCTCCTGCATTCCGATTATTATATATTGATACTTCGTTTCCCAAAATACCAGTACGAATATCATCATCTCGTTCGGTTTCCCAGTACTTGCTAGCGTGACGCTGCAGTAGTACATATGTCACTTTTTGCATGTTATACCTTTGCAAATGTATAAATGATCTCTTGAAGAATCAACTCTAACTTACTCATCGTTAAGCAACGCTTCCATGACTTGTTCTGTTGCAAGATCGGTCCAGAGGTCTTTGAGTGTCTCGAGAATTCTGTCATCTATTTCGGATGCATCTGCCAATGGCCGACCTATTTCTTCAGCTGTGGGGGGATCAGGCAAAATCGACGGATTTAAAGGGGGGTCTGCTGTAAACCATGGATGGGCCTGTACTTCCGTCATCTAATTTGTAATCAGATGCCTTCCATGGTCGTGTTCTTCTGAACCTTACAGTGAGCCGTTTTTCAGGGTCAATTACTAGAATTTTCTGAATCAAATCGCGCGCTTCGTCAGAAATGTAGTCTGGCATCATATATTTTCCGACTTTAACCTAATGTTGATATGCTGAGTTGATGGGATGGCTCGCTTAGATAACGGAGTACAGACCTTGTTAAGTAGCTGGCGGATATTGTCATCGTCAAATGGTAGATGTCCACAAATCAGTGCATACAGAATAATACCACAGGACCATATATCAGACGCAGAACCATCGTAGGGAACGCCCTTGAGACCGATGTTAGCTGGCGATAATCGTAATAGCAGATTCGAGGCTTACATTTACAATCTCGGGACTAGCATAGTGTGGAGAACTGTAAAACGTCTGAGTAATGCAAAGAAAAGCTAGGTTTTAAGGCTTTACCCGCAGCTTGTCTCGAGCAATGAGCCTGCCGGCTGCAAGGATGCCATCCCAAAATCAGCAATTTTTATGTTTTTATCTTTGTCCAGGAGCAAATTTTCTGGCTTTAGGTCTCGATGGCTGAAAGAAAGGTTAAGTCTTTAAGAAAAGAAACTAGAACAACTGACCATATTAGGTGGCGATGACAATAGTCTAGTCCAAATATAATTTGTTGCAAGTACTTGCGTGCCTCCTGCTCGGGCAGTCGGCCTTGCGAAACGAGGTATTCAAATAATTCTCCGCCCTGGACATATTCTAATATCAGGTACCTATGACAACAATGAATACTTCCCACATAATAATCATAAGGTGCTTACAGGTTGGGTGAGTCCTCCAGGTCAATTACATCAATAAGACTCATGATATTGGGGTGGCTGATAAGCTTCATCACTGCAATCTCCCGCTTCACTGCGCGTTCTATCGATGCATTGGAGGCTAAGTGGGTCTTTGAAATAATCTTTACAGCCACTTTTTCTCCTGTGACCTTATGAACACCCAGCTTGACGCGGCCTGTCGTTATCAAGTAAACAAGGAGTCGTTCACGAAATTTTATTTTATTTTATTTTATTTATATTTTCCTTTTTTTCTTTTTCTTTTTCTTTTACCTGAGGAACCTCTGCCTAGCGTCTTTCCTAGCCAGTAGTCACCAACTTCTTTTCGACGACGGTTTCCTGGTGAAGATGCGGGTGAAGCGTGTAATTTAGATGATGGAATGGATGGTTGTGTCGGTTTTAGGATTCGTCGTTGTGGAGCAGGCGAAGCTATCGTGTTAAGGACAGGATTATATGATGGCATGATGACAAGTATGGAGCGTAGAAAAGAAGAAACAAATAATTTTACGGTGTAATCTCAATAGGCAAATCTCTATTAAAGTGTTTTGAAATGAATTGAGTAAAATGACTGGGTTAAGTTGGCCATTTAGGCATTTGGATTGGTCAGTTAGCTTGAGACCTTATTCACAACTATTAATCCATGAGTAACCGAAGTTGTCACACTGTTGCTGTGAGGCTCGGAAGACCGAGCTGTGCATTCTTGGGGAGTCTGGGGGTTTCCCCAGGAATGTGTAAAACTGTATTAGCGCGATGTGCGATCAAAAGTAATCATAGAGCCAACCGCTTCTCGAGCAAGGAAACAAGTTCAACTTTTATCGAAATCAGAACACAAACATCGCAAAAAAAGAAGTTTTTTACCAGTTTCTGCCCTTGAAGAAAATATTAGACCTACATGCTTGAAATCAGTGCGTTTATTTAGTGCAAACAAAAAAAAAAAAACGAGAGAGCCACTTGCAATAATTAAACAAATAGTGCTTACTGGACACATCTCACCATCAGACTCTACTAGAAAGTAGGAATTGTAATTATCACTGTTTTTCAGCACAGTTACTATTTAATGAGCTCATCTGTAGATCTTCCCATTGCTGAAAACTTAGAATGGGCAAATCTACATTGGATACATTCAAGTTAGCCACACTGATCACGATTGCATGATCCTACCAATCAATCCGAGATGCAAATGTCATCTATAAAACGTAATCGTTGAGATAAATAAAAATAAAAAGACAATTCTAAAGGACATCTTCCATCAAGACAGATGAATTCCATGTGAACATGGTGAAATGCGATTGTATACTAAGTTTTTATTGCTTTCCTTTTCAGGTAGCTCGCTTGTAAATCAATAGTCGAGGAAGCTAAAGCGATTAAGAGCCACTCGTTCACTTTGAGCCGTTTCGTCTTTAGCTGCCAAGTGCTTGCTGATATGATGTGCCAGGGGTTTCTTTCCTGCGACCCTGGTAGCCGCTACCATTTCTCCCTTGCTATAGCTACCTACAACGAATTAATTGCCTAGATTTATTGCACTGCGTCAATTAATCGTTAAGTGCTGGAATTACATCATTCCGGTTTATCTGATATGCGCTGTTCTTTTAAATAAGTAACGGCTGGATGTAATTTAGAGCAATTTTTTCCAGTAGCAATTATCATCTATCAAGAACCGCTGTTCCTCCTTACTTTCATTGTAAATATCTCCCCTAGTATATCCACTTTGGATATATGCATCTTTTTCTTCATAGCAATTTATATGAATGTGCCTCTTCTTGGAACGACAAAAGCGGCATTGCTCTAATCGAGCGCATTAAACGATATCATGTCCTGCAACCTTTTCATCAGATAGACTGCAACAACCTTCACACGAACTTATAATAAGAGAGAGCATCTAAATAAAGCGCTGCAATATTAACATAGTGGAGGGTGCATATACAAGGAAAAGCACAACAGCAAACGTAAACAACTTCTTCATGAAGCAGCTTGGGCAGCCGAAACACACAGCATATACTAGATTGGTATAATTGACGTTATCGTGATCACCCTTCAGAAAGTCAGGCTCCGCGTCTGCGATGAAATGTGCACAATTTCAATAAAATGGTTGGTATGCCGTTGTAAGCCAGTGCCTCAGTCTAAGCACTTTCGGAACAAAGGCAAGGCACAGTGTCATTGGTCGGAGTCATCGATTTCTGTAATCTGAATCACAGATATCGGCCAAATTCTTGTTTTTGCGCGGGTTGGGAAGAGACATAAAGTTTGCGCCATGTCCATGATGCTATCATACAGTTTCTTGCTTCTGCTGCCCGATCAATATCATTGTCTCAGTCAGCCATTATCACTGTACTTACACTTCTGATTAGACTTTATCAGTTGATATCACGGCTGCATTTGTGCACAAAGAAACCTGCAAGATATAAACGCGACAGTGTCATTTTTGAACTTTTTTTGGGAAGATATCTTATAACTTGATACTGGCAATAAAGGTAAATATGATTCAGAGAGAAATAATAGAGTTGCTTCCGTAATACGGATCTCAGCAACTCATGTTTTACATTCTATTATGGTCGATAAAACGTTTGTAGCGACGTATGATTTCTCTTCTGTAAATCTAACGCAATTTAGTTTAAAGCCGCTGCATGTTTTTTAAAACTAATCATCAAACGGGAAGCGTGGCCGTATGCGTGCGTATGTGAGTAGTTAATGAAAATATTCTGGCAAGCTCCATGTGGAAAATGGCGCGAAAAATAATCAGGAAAGGGTACGGACACCAAGCGGTTGTGGAATGTGACTCTAGAGAATGTTACGCAAAAAGTGGCTTCCTTGATCCCTTCCTCAATAGCTTTTACATTTTCACCTTCCCCTTTTTAATGTGGCGTCTTGGAAGCGGACCTTCTAGCTACTTCGTTTATTCATAAATATCAAAACATTGAACAGAAATACAAGTTCTTCTGGGACAGACCAGCCATGATCGAATCAGAAAGACACTTTATGCTACAATTTTTCAGGAAAAAGTATTAACAATATATATATATATGTATACACAGTAGCCTGAATTATCTAGAAAAGCCTTAAGAGACGATTGTGCCGATTCATAATGTACAATTGGATTGTCTTTGACACAATGGTTTTGAGTTGAATTGTAACAGATTTAGTCATGATATCAACCACCTTCGGCGATATAAAACCCTGCTAACAAACAACTATCTACAGTTACTGTTTGCTAAATTTAAATTTACGCTACACTAAAGACAAGTTGGCGGTAGCAAAATCATACTGTACAAACCTTAAGTGTCATAAAAATCTATTCATGGTTCATAAATTAACTATAGATGTTGATGCGCTTCTACTTGCGCCAAGCCCATTTCCGATGTGTGCTGTGAAAGTATGACTGAGTTGAGATCACATACCCTGAAGAGGCCTGATGTCGAGGACTACGTCTTGCAAAGAATTTGACCCGATGCAACGTGTAACGACCTTTACAAGAGCCACAGTCATCGCGAAACGTATATCTTTATATGATCTTTTTTCCTTTATCTTTGCCAGCTGCCCAAATATCTTAACATATTACTGTTTTCCCCGCTACATGTGTAGTACAACAGGTGATCTACATAGTTGTTATACTTCGTATCACTTTGATCCAGATAGTTTATTTACGGAGGTTACATTGAACCATTGTTGCGCTATAACATCATTACGCATGTTTAAAATAGTAGGTTTAAAAATTAAACATGGGGTATTTTTTACTGGCAAGCCCGTTTTTCGAAAGAATATAGCACTAGCGATGGGCTCTCAATTTCGCATTGTTTGTGCCAAGATTTCTGGAAGAACTGAAACGCCATGTCCTCAGGATCTTATCAATAGACAGCAGTTTCACAATAATATTTTTGTCATCGGAGCGCATTTCTTCCTAAAATTGGTCTTTTATGTGCCAGTAGATAACAAGCACCCAACTTAGGTGTTGGAAGTGTGCAGAAACCAGAGCTCTACTCAAACGGCTAAACATTTTGCCTATGACTCTTTTTTTTTTTTCCTGGTTCAAACGTCGAAGGAGGAGAAATCGTTACTTTCTCATGGGACAATCTCATTCGAATAGAACTCATGAACATGGCAGACCACATGTGAGCTCTAATATTACAACGCACAGTACAGTCTCCCAATACACCACGCGACCGCGTTCAGGATACAACCATATCAAGCGGAAACTTAAGCGCATAGAACTCTTTTCTTTGCATCAGGTTTTTGACGACCTCAAAACAGTAGTCTCTGAAGAGTTTGAGTGTATCGAAGCAAAGAGCTTTTTTGTACGCTGATAGAGGTCGATGGGCATTATTGTTCTTATTCCTTACTAGGGACACTTAGACTTGCCAGCCGAAGTGGAACCAGCAGGCGTGCTGCTATTCAAATCATTTTCCTACCTAGGATCCTACCCAAACTGCGCAATTGCAGGGGCAGTGCCGCTCTCCCTTGATGCGTTTATTACTGCGTTTGTTTTGGCCACGGGAAAGTTGGACCAAGAGGAGGATGAGTCCCTTTTTGAGGAGCTGTTTTTTGAATCTCTCGCTGTTCCACCTGGGCCACATGTGGAGACGGAGGAAGAAACAGAAACGACAGAGCAACAGGAGGAGATGGTTGAACCGATCATTGTGGCGAAAGGAGGTCTATCTTTAGCGGAATTGGGGGTCAAATTCGACGACATTGATTTCGCAGAGAATGAGAGGGAGTCGGACGAAGGCGATGAAGGATCTAAGATATTAAGTCGAGATCTGGTTGATATTTTTGTTCTGCTGTTATGGATTGTTGAAATGGAAAAGCGGGAGGCTCTTGCCTTCCAGGAGGAACAGCCCGATTATCATCGAATTAGAGAGGCAGCGACAGCATTGGTAGCGTCGATCCCGCCCACCTGCCTATCTAACAGTGACAGCGACAACATAACTTATATATCCCAACATCAATTTTTTGCTTGGAAACGTCGTAATGCACCTCACCTTTTCAAAACACTCCAGTCATTTGTTTATAGCCGTTTCGCGATGTGTACTCAACACTCACTCACAGCGATCTCTGATATCGTCCTGTTGCAAGACACTATATCCATGCCGGATGTCTCAGATGTCCTTGATCGCTTATACTGTTCATTTCTGTCTTGGTGTCTACCCCAGCCATGTCTTGAGGTCAAGGAATGGCAGAGATTATACTCAACTAACAAAGATGGTTTTTCTATGAACCGCTTCGAGAGCCACGTGTTTAAGTATCCCGGTCCTACGCTACTGATCATTCATGCGGATATTATCGATTCTGGAATCGTTCAAGATGGATACGACACATCTACTACAGTCATCCTTGGAGCCTTTGTGTCCCAGTCTTGGAGGACCAGTAAACAGTATTGGGGAGATGAATCGTCTTTTCTATTTGAACTGTCCCCTACTTTCGAAGTGTTTAGACCAACAAAGCGAAATAATCAGTACATCTATTGTCGCGACGATTTTGGCATTGGATTTGGTGGGACTACCAATTCATCTCATCCTCCGACCCAGAAGACCTCTTCACAGTCCCTCATGATTACATTGGATAACACATTGCAGAAAGGATATTATACACAGAACGTTTATCCTCCATCACCTACGTTTGAAAGCTCTGCGCTTCGAAAAAGTTTTTGCTACACGTTTGAGACTATCAGCGTTGAAGTATTTGGCCTAGGAACCAGTAAAGCACGTGCTATACAGGAAAAAGAGTGGGCTTTTGAAAAGCGTGAAGCATTACGGCGTGCTGGCCTCAATATTCGACAGTCGGATAACACCATTGACAAGGAGCTGCTAAAGATGGCTGGTATCATTGACGAAAATCGCGAGGAACGTTGATCTTGTAGCTTATGGCAGAAATCTGAACATCTATCTATTTTTCCCCCCTTTTGCCCGTTTCTAATAACAGCTATATCAACTATACTATATACATCTCTTTTCATCTATTGATGGAAACAACACTGTTGCCACCGAGATCCATGTTCATTTTACGGAACGAAATGAACATGACATAAGATCGATTAAACTTCAGATGAGAACTGCTGCAATATAAGAATGTATATGACAGAATAAAAGAATTTTTTACTCGATATTTTGTCCAAATCAATAGCATCACGAGGAGCCCCTGTATGTTGCTTTCTTGTAACATTGTGTATGTTGGTGGCCTGGTTAGTAGGCATGCATTTATTTATAGTGTGTAGTGTATGATTGTCAAATGGGCCACTTTTATCAATCGATGTGCCATTCTTCGCGAATCCCCAAAAATCATTTGAAATCCTACTGACATTTCTGTTTAAATAAAATAGTATAAAAGTTTCTTGTGGTTGATCAGTAAGCGATATACGTTTGTACATGAAGTCACTTCTAATACCCTTGCTGGCCATCGTGTGGCGTGCAGGATGTCAAAATATAAGCGCAAGAAACGCGGTCGGGTAGAATTCAACTGTCTTAAAACTAGTAGCATAAACAAATAATCTTTCTATTTGTGTTGTCTAGTTATTTTCCCAATTGGTTATACGAACAGTACCCTGTCGAACAAATCCCGTACGATCGATACACGCATATAAACTATGGTAATTCGCTTCTGACAATGGACACCATACTTGTATTGACAACATATTCATGAAGCCTTTGCGTTGGAGAACAATGACAATCTTCTACCTTCGTTCGATGACGACTGGGCCGTACAACACTATCTACCCACACTGGTTAGTCTAGCCCATGAGCAAGGAACGAGAGTCTTGTTGTCTATTGGTGGCTGGACAGGGTCCCAAAAGTTTAGCCCCATGGTAGCTAGTGCAGCAGCAAGAAGAGATTTTATCAACTGGAACTTGGATTTCATAGACGAATACGACACTGATGGCGTTGATATCGGTAAACCATATCCTGCAACAGGATTGAAACTATTTAAATAGCAACTTTTACTCAACAATGAGTAGATTGGGAGTATCCTGGTCGACAAGGCGCCGGATGTAACGAATATCAAGCCGCTGATGCTGACAATTTGTTAGTATTACTTCAAGAGCTACGATCGGCTTTAGATGCTAGGTTTAACGAACATAAAATCATCTCGATGGCCGTATACGTTGTCCCCTTCTTGGGACAGAACGGACAGCCCATGACTAATCTCAGCGCCTACGTGCCGTATTTTGATTTTATTAACCTGATGACATACGGTAAGGGTTAAGTGATTTCAAGCCTTGTGCTAAGCTTTATTGCCCAGATATTAATGGCCCTTGGGAAAATATGACGGGGCCCAATGCACCATTCCAGTACCAGCCTGGATATGGTGCCCCATATTCTTATGTAGACAGTAAGTTAACCACTTCTGTCCTTATAATCAATGTTTGGTCGTCTAGCCACAATCATTGTATTAAATCTACATTGCTCTTAAGGTATCAACGCTTGGAAAGCAGCTGGTGTACCATCCAACAAGATCCATGGCGGTATACCTTACTACGGCCGTTCAATGAGGACTACAGTTCAGATGGATGGAAGTACGCAGTATGTTGCAGCAGATGTGGGTGCACCTAAGGGAGATTCCGATGACGCTTACTGGTCTGATCGATATTGTTCCCAGGATACAGCTGGATATTCAGGTAGGCGAAGAATAATCATAGCAACCTCTTCTCACTGACCATTTCTCTGCAGGTATATGGAAATGGTCAAATTTACGATCGCAAGGTGTTATTCAAGATGATTGGGTTTCAACTGGTGATGGCTGGCATCGTTACTGGGATAACGTGTCACGCACTCCATGGTTGTTCAATCCCAATACAAGTATCTTCATATCCTACGACGACCCATTCTCAATTGAAACCAAAGTTGAGCATGCGCTGTGTGAAAATTTAGGAGGCGTCATGGTTTGGTAAGTAAGTGCCACGTACAGACTTGTCTCTAAGAAAGGCATAAAACAAAACCTGCCAATGATTTACAAGGGATATACATCAAGATAATGGCGAATTGGTAAATTTTGTCGATAGAATTCATAACTCGCCACCGGCTGTGTGTCCTCTCAACAACCCTAACCAAACAACCACCCTCCCACCTACCACACCAACAACAACAACAACGACAACGACAACGACAAGGATACCGACAACGACGACCCCTACTACACAGCCAACGTCTTCCTGTCCACCAACAACCACAATTACCAATGGTGCAAGGTGCACAAATTCGGGCGAACAACGATGCGTAGCCAGCGGTCAGTCGAGAGATTGGCTCACATGTAATATAAACACATGGGTTATCCGCTCTTGTCCTGAGGGCACAGTGTGCTACGACTCTGGAGGTATGGATGATTTTATAGTGCAGATAACACATACTATGATGTAGGCTCCTTGTACTGCGGCTATCCATCCCAAGGAGGCGGATCTAACAATTGCACCCAGCCTGCAATTGTCTTAGCTAGTCAAGCTACCGAAGAGATACCAGCTGTCCCTACACTAAATCATTAATAACCAATCTGGCAACTAAGTAATTTCTTATGTTTGCTCTTTCTACAATGAAGATAACGTTACAAAACCTTCCATACATGTCATTGCTGCTGCTAAATGATGTAAGCACGAATGATCAGAGTTGCTTGTACCTCCGTCTACGTCCAGCATAATCAATGAAGTATATGGAGTGCTATAAAATAGAAGTTCGTCTACTGTTTGAGCTAGTGACACGGATTAAACCAAGAAATACATGTTAGCCACTAGAATTTTAGTTTCTCTCGTGTGTATTTATCATTTAATGCGCGTTGATCTTCTATTCGAATCGCAATTGGGAATTTTCAATCAGAACGCTATATTATGTGAGACACCTATTACATGTTACAGCATGGCATTCGTTTTACAGACATATTCTTTGTTGGAGGTAGCTAATAGAGTTGTGATAGATAATACATATAATGGTACATTTTTACAGGTCTTCTGATGTCTCGTTTGATTCAGCAGTATCTGCTATGGCAGTATCTGTTGTTGAGATGGTGGTTGTAGGGTTCTCTTCCGTAGAGGCTATAGCCTCAGTGTCGTTATACTGTATAACTTCCTGTTCTACAGCTTCAGTCAGTTCAGTGATAAGATCGTCATCGAAGTAAATGCTCGTATCACTATCGTTATCGCTATCGTCACTGTCATCGTCAGTACTGCTGTGATCAGCTTCATCCGCGCCGATGGAATGCAGAAAAGCATTAGTTTTTCGTCGAGCTTCCTTGTCGAAATCGTCTAGGGCCGCCTCGGAATGACTACCATCTAATCGAATATTTGTATTAACAACACAGTGCTATATAATAATACTACCTAAAGCTTCGCCCACGACTTTTAGCTTTTTCTTGACTAGCTTCCATAGGTATGCGTCTTAAAATTCACATGTGTCAATGCTAAAGTTTCAACAAAATCAGGCATACCTATGGTGTCCATCGCTATCATGTATTTAACCTCCACAGGGCCAGTACGTCCAATTCTCTGTAGTAAATTAGTTATTTCAGCAGTGCGTGAAAAATGTAAATTACATGTGCACGATCTTCCGCTTGCAGTAATTGTGATGGATTCCAGAATAGCTCAGCAAATACCACTGAAATAGTTCAGTACGGAAACCTAAGTATCATAAAGATCGTCCGTACCAATATCTGCTGCACTTAATGTAAGGCCAACGTTCGCAGCGGTGATGCTCAATACCGCGACGCGGACTTTCTCCTCTGTCTGGAACTTGTCACACAGCGCTTGGCGATCACGTTGATCGGTACGACCATCAATGCGGATAAACTCAGTCTGTGTATATGTCAGTAGTAGGAAAAGTTCGGAATATCTATTTACCTTGCGATTTTTGAGATGGCTCTCCATCGCCTCGATCACGTTCGTATGGTGAGCAAAGATAAGTATTTTACAGCTGTTGCTTTGTTCACAAATCACATCAATATAATCCACCACAGCTGGGATCTTAGCATTTCCAGACTGAACGAACTAAAGAAAATGGTGATAGCCTTCAGTACCGTTTGGAACAATCTAAGATTATTTACCAACTCCGTCATTAATCGCTGCTTCTGTTCCTTAGCTTGTAGCTTTTCTCTTGTTGCGGCACGACTGTCATTCAATGTAAACTCCAGTTTTCTTAACTCTTTGAATGATTTCTGTGACACACTCTTCTCTTTTGCTGGAACATCGACCAGGATTGACTGCCGTGTCTTTTCTGGAAGTTCTAGAGATACATCTTTTTTCAAACGCCTTACAAGCAGGGAGGAGTCCATAGCAAATTTCAGCTCAGCCAGATTACTTGCACCTATCTACTGCTAAGAATTTAGCTGCACCTTGACCATCCGACGGACCTGAATAATCCCACCCAAACACGTTATGTCGTGCATTACAGTACCGTGTTCCAAATCGAGTAAAGTTAGGAAATAGATCTGGTCTGAGCGCATTGAGCTGTGGAAATAATTCCACCGGTCTTGATAATAAAGGCGTTCCTGAAAGTAATATAGCCCTTTCTGCCTTTTGTATTATAGGAACCAGCTTAGTTGTTCGTCGAGCCTGAACGTCGTCATAAGTGAAAGATAACGATACCAGCAATTTACCAAACGATTTTTCAGATAATGACTCTCGTCACATATAATGAATTTGAACTTTTCATCCATCACTTCTGCGGAGTTCTTGGCTGCAAGATCGTAGCTAATCACGTAAAATTTTGGACCACTTGAAGCCGGCAAGTAATCATCGACCATATCAACAACTGCTCCAACACGTCTAGAACCCGTAGCTGTCGCCACACGCTTTCTCGGACCTGACTGAGAAGCAGCTGACCTTTTTCGGCCGGCTTCCTTTCTTCCAAACAGGTCGGAAGTTTTAAGAGTCACATGCACTTCGTCGTCCGATAGTTGTAACCACTTCATGATTTCAGCTTTCCACGTCAAACGTAACGATGATGGGCATATCACGAGGACGGGCCATTCATTCGAATAAGCAAGCGCAATGGCCAGAGCTTGTATTGTTTTTCCAAGTCCCATCTCGTCACCTAGAAGAAGCTTTCCATTGCGATTGAGTCCTTCACATACCCCTGTCTTCTGAAAGCTTTTAAGACTATTCCAGATCTGAGTTCGATGCAGGCGGCAGAGTAATTCAGCTACATCCGCCTCTCGTAGTTCTCTCGTGTTCTCAATCTCTTCCTCTTCCTGCATAAGTCGCACAATCATAGATGGCAGTGGTTCCAAATCAATATTTAGGTTTGGCATTTTGATTGGAAGACTTTGCATAGCCCGGTTATACGAGGCAATTGTGGCGGGAATCATCCACTTGGAATGCTGAGGGTCCCAGGAAACTCCTTCAATAGCTCGGAGTGCTGGGAGTAATGTCTCGTTATAATCAGCCTTGATGCTGATCTGTGAAGGTGAATGCAGGGCAAATGTTATTCTCGTTTTCTTCTGCACATGTGCAGCGCCAATGCTCTCGCTTTGAAATCGTGCCCTATTTGCAGCGCTTCTGGAAAAGTCTCGAGCTGGACGTGCTGCAGCCGCGATCGCGTAGGCTTCAGCGGGATGTACTGTAAACTTGTTGGCAGAGTTATCCCACGAAAAATAGTTACATGACGTTGTGGAGCACTGGAAACAAAAACGATTAATGTCAATTACAACGCGTTAGTCTCACCTTCCAAAACCAGCGGCCATGATTAGGGCCTGGCTTCTTTGTCTCTATGCTAATGGCTTGACGGCCACAAAAACATTTCGGCAATGACGATGCCATACGCGGAGAAATTCAAGTGAAAGAAAGATCTGCTTTTCAGGTAAGATCTTGGAGCTATGCGAACAGACAAATTGCAGTGCACCGGGACACGCTTGAGCGCAGTCTCAATGTTGGCATTTAAAGATTCCACAATACCAATTTTGGTAGGCAATAGTTCCAATGTCAGTCAGGGCCGTGAGGTCCTGCAAGAAAAAGAAGTCCTTTAGTATATATAAGGATTGCAGTGCTACTTAGTGGCTATATCTGCTTATTAGATTGAACAGTGTCTATCCAGCAATCCAACTCTCACATAGAGAATAAACAAGGTGTGCAGGGTTTTATGCATTTGTCTCCTGACAACAACGAGGACGAACCAGCGACAGAAAATGATTAGTATCGTATACTTGGGCAATGCATATCAAAGTAGCATCTATTTCTTGCTATTGGGGACCTGTAGTAAATGACAGAGAAGAGGAAGGTTTGGTTTGGATTTCATGGTAGAGTTCATGTGCTTTACTTTGGTTACGTACCTTTCTTTTTACATTCGTTTATAGCTTTGCACAGGCCATCAATAGTTAGCCTCCACTCATGTCTTCATTTCTCCAGCATACGAGTTGCTTCCATAAGGGAAAATATTTACATAGGTTCGGTGATATCCTCAAATCTCTTGAAAACTTTGCTTTCCTGATTGCGCTGAGAGTACCAACAGTGCTTTTCCCAAGATGAATAATGGCTAATAAGATAGCATTTTATTTATACTGTATTTCTTCGGTAAAACTATAGAGCGACATATTCAACCGAGCATCGCCAAGTTAGTAGCTACAACATACTGAAGATAAACATAAGTAAAAGCTGGCATCAAAAGTTGGCAATCCATTCGATCTGTCATCCCTCCATGGCCAGGGATACAGTCGTCAAAATCCTTCAGTCCGTTTGCGCGTTTGATTGCACTCGCAAGGAAACCACCGAAGGGTGCAACAGTTGAAGCGTATAACCCCAGTATCAGTGCATGCCGGCGAACGCCTATGTTCTCATCCTAACCATAGGACTGTATTAGGAAACTCATCCAGGAGAACCTGATTTTTGCTCACAATAATATTCCACCGCCCCAAACAATCTGCTAGCTGGTCCACAGAAAAAAAAACATGAGCCTATGTTTGACACAGCCTTTCTGTAATTAACTTCCTACCAGATAACCGAAGAGTAATGTGGCCGGCATGGCACCTAAAAATCCTTCCATTGTCTTGTTGGGACTAAGGGCAAGCAGTTTCTTGCGGCCCCAGCGTCGGCCACATGCATATGCTGCAATATCATTGCAGATTACCAAAGAGCTAGGAAGAAGAAACCTGAACGCGAACATGAACGTGTGTAATAAGCTTGTGTCATGAATCATACCATATAAACCCTTGGTGTAGGTTATGAGCAATGAAAAAGGTCTGTACCGCTGTAAAAAGAAGTGCAATATGTAGCCAACAGAAATGCGTTATTTGGATACGAAGTAAGCGTATATCCAACGAAAGTATGAAAAAAGAAAACCCTGCTCTCAAAAATGGGTTATCTTTGAGAAAATGATACAACACTTACAGGAAGAGTAGGCAAGTGCACAGAGAAACCGGAGCAATGCTGGATTTGTCAACCAATGAAGAACATAGTTATTTGCTGCTATTTCACCCGTGATCCAGGCAGCCATTATAAGAAAAAGCAACCTATTGCTGTGAACGTCTAATTTTTTTTTTTTTTTAGCAACCATACCAATCTAAACAACGCTTGCGGATCGGATGATTCTGGTTGCATGTAAATGGGAGGCCACTAAGCTCCTAGTTGCCTATTTAAACAATTCGACCAGCTGTCTGAAATTGCTTACTTGAAATACTTTGCATTCGATCAGGAAGACCATAAACAGGATGAGCTCCTTTCCGATGACGCACACGCCCATCATTGTAGCTATCATACATGCTCCTGTTATAAATCGTACAAACATGTTGTGAAAGAGTAGTTGAAAAGAGTCGACAGAGCGATAGCAGAAATAAACCATCCTATACAAGGACTTTCTCCTTTTTATATAGAACGTCAAATCGGATCAATACATCACTTGTTTGCGGATGACTAAAAAAAGCTACTCCGATAATTCTGCAAAACATTGAGCATAGCAAAAGTGGTTCGTAATTTATTGGTAAAAATCTTCGTCCTTGACAGCAGTCTCATCCTCTTTGTAAATCTTGATAGTTTTGTCAGCTTCACCTGTAATCAAACGAAGGCCGGTTTGATCGAATGCACTAGCAAATATACCAGCTTCTGCATCAAGGGAACCGGGCTGAACCGTCGTCTCCATCGATTGGAAGTTATATCCAGATCTCCAGTCATGGAATCCCATGGTACCATTGTCACCTGAAACATTTGCTATTTAGCATCATCGCGTTTTCTTTTAAGCACATACCTCCTGAGAAAATAACACCATCGGCATTCATAGATAATGTGTTGATAATTGATTTGCGTCCAGAGTAGTTTTGAATGAATGTTCCTTCAGGACATTTCCATCCCTTGATATTGTCTGCACTGCCACTCACAAAACCAAACTCATTGGGGTGAAGAGCAAGAGCGCGTACACTCTTCTTGTGGTGGGTCAAAACACCCATTGTTTTTCCTGCCGCCAAATCCCATAATCGGATAGTACTGTCCATTGAACCTGTGATTACTTGTGGATCAGCTTCCTGACATTGAACTGCTGACACTGTGCTGGTGTGTCCTGTCAATACGTGGGCACATTGTTTTGTGCGCATATCCCAAACCTAGTCACCAACACCCGTTAATACCATATAAGAAGAAACTACATCTTACTCTGGCCGTAGCATCTCTTCCACATGTCACTAGTACATCCAATGTAGGATGTAGACTGAGTCCATAAACGCCCGAAAGATGGCCATGATAATGTCGAATAACCTTGTTTTGTTCCAGATCCCAACACTTCACCATTTTATCTTCACCACACGAAAACAGATATGGATGCCGTGGTGATACTGCCAAACCTCTAACTGTGCTGATGTGGCCAGTCAATGATAATTTCAGCGTACCAGAAGCCAAATCCCAAATCTTTTCAACGCAAATAAATCAGACAACCAGAAAAAATATTATCAGCTACATCGTACCTTAATTGTTCGGTCTCCTGCACCAGTGGCAAACCATTTGTTACCTGGTTCAACTGCCACAGCACGTACCCATCCAAGATGACCACTGATGACGCGCATAAGTTTCCACGGAGCATGCCACACCGGTCGAATTGTCTTTGCACGTGCACGACGAACCAGCGATCCTCCACCTGATAAACTGTCTCCAAATAGATCGGAAAACTGGTCTTTTGTTCTGAGTGCAACAACACCACCTTGCTCGGCATTTCTAAAAGAAAATCATTAGCATCTATTGACAAGATTTAAGAAATGACGTACTGCGACTTCTTGTCAGGAATGCTGTCGATGAGTTTTGACACTGAAGTGCTGGTTTCTGTCTCATCGGATGGCGCTTCTTCGATCGTTGTAGCTTTGGTCTGTTTTGCCTTTTGTGCTTCTTTTTGTTGTCGGATCAGTGCTTCGGGTAAGGTGCGTACCTCATCGTACTCGTCATGTATTTTGCTGGTGAGCTTTATACGTTGACTATGAGGTGACATTATGAATTACAGATGAATGACAAACGGGATTTACCTCGCCAACTCATCCATGGCTGCTTGGCTGTAAGTCGTTGTAAATAGTACTCTTGTCTTCTTTGCTGAACTCGCCAGAAGAGGTTCCAGATTCTCCACACCACTCTTTTTTTCCACATCGGGGACAGCCTCGCTCGTCACTTCTTGGGCTGATGCGCGACGCTTGGTTCTGGCTACCATGATTCCGGAAGGTGAAAAGGCTGGCTGTCTACATTTTTTGGACAGAAAGATTTATTAGTGCCGCTGGGAGCGGTCACATACTACCGTCGAGATGAAATGGAAGGGGATTTCGTCGGGCACGCATAACTCTCACTTTCGGGCACCCCCAATATCAAAGGCAAATACTCACACATTTAAGCATTTCCACTCTTAGGCAGCCTCACAAATACTGGAGAGAAGAACAAGAAGGAAACTAGAAAATGTAAGGTAAAGCATTGCGTAGAAAAATGAAATTGTACCTGTTATTTTTTTTTTTTGCAGATATATAATTTGTGTACGTGTTTCCATGTCCTTCTGGCACATAGTGTATCGATACAGAATGTTTGCTTCGTAGGCTGACAAAACCACAATCGTTTCAATACTTCTAGGCCAAGTTTCCCATCCTCCACCCTTTTCAGAATAATCATCAGCTCAAATCTTTTCCGGCCTCACGTCTTGGACTTAATCTCTCATAGGAAAACTTTTAGCTTGTTTGCATACAATTCTGGTCTCTCATCCAAATAAAGTATAATCAAAGGGCTTTTTTTTTTTATTTTTATTTTTTCATACAAATCAAAAGATGGCGGTTTTCAATTTATAACGCACTCTTCCCCTCCTTCATGAATACTTCTTTTTGAATCTCTTGTTCTTCGCCTAACTTTTTCCATCGCCTCAGGGTTCATCTTGTGCAATGCTAGCGTATGTGATAATAAGGCTGGATTCTCGCTTAAAGCGCGTTCTTCTTGCGGTGTAAGTCCCAAAGCCTGAGAATATTTGCGAATATTTTCAGCCTCCGGATGATTTTTTAGAGAGAGCGTGCCCGCGCTATGATGTCGTCGGCTAAGTGGGATTTCGTGAACTGTGCGTAAAGCTGAGTCATGCGAACCATGTCTTTCTTGACGTCCACGGTTGTATATTTTTGCAGAGAAGACCCACTTGTATGGCAAAAGCTTAATATTCATTCGTCCATGTTAACAATGACTTACATCGTACGAAAGCTGTTGGTCATTCACTTTGGGGGGACAAGAAAAGGCCATTCGTTTGCATTCTTGGTGACATACAAGGGCACATACTAAACACGAATGAGAAGGATTCCTTGGTGATCGGATGTTTACCTTCACAGAAAATGGTCTGCGACTTGACTAGTTCCCCACAAACTTTACATTCGACGACTGTAATAAAAAAAAACTATTAGCATTCTGATTTAGTATAGAAAAGGTACCTTTGCCAAAGGATGTTTGTATAAATCGATGAGTAATGTAATCTTCATCCTCTGCAAAAATTAAGCTTGGCATTTCGGTTGATACGCTTTCTTCGTCGTCAAATCGTGTAAACTGACTGTCTGTTCGATGGAAAGCCTCGTAATCGACCGATTCTCGCGCTCCTTCTTTACCAAATTCATCTAATGGATGGCATGGTACGACAATGTCGCTGTGACAACGCGATGTGGAAGGTCGTATTTGTTGTTGTTTGTTACTAAGATAGCTTGTTAAGCTATGAGAATAGGTTTCAGTCTTCTTCATTTTTTTCTGGTTTTTTCGGATCCAAATATGATCTTTTAGTTGTGCAGCTGTTGGTCGATCATCAGGATCTTTTTGGAAACAACACAAGAGGAAACTGTGCATCTCCTATAAATCAAAATGAGTAACCATTTCATCACCGCAAATATCTTTTACCTCGGAGATATTTTGGGGTAAAGGGGGGTAATCGTCCTCGACAATACGAAACATGGCGGACATGGCGATGAGATCGGAGTAAGGGGGTTTGCCTGTAACTAGCTCCACGAGTGTGCAGCCTAACGACCTAATAACGAAAAATATAGATTTAATTAAAATGTTGTCAAGACTTCTCTCATACCATATGTCCGACTTCGTGGATGCACCTTGCAATTCAATAACTTCTGGCGCCACTATAGTATTGCTGTTGTCAGTATTAGATATTAAAGAAGGAAGATGCGCACATACTCCAATTTGGTGTACCCGAGACTGAACCAGCATCAGCACCTTTGATTTTTAAGTTTAATGAGACGCCAAAATCGGTAAGCTTAACGTCTCCTGTTTTCGTAGTTAAAATATTAGCTGCTTTCAAATCACAGTGAACCACCTATAAGAAGCAAGTAAGAAACAACCTATTGCTAGCACACACAGGCATTACTTGATTTGAATGCAGGTATTCAAGACCGTTCAAAATTTTCATGCAAAAGGATGCAACTAACTTTTCTGGAAACGCTCCAAATGCTTTTAAGGTGGACATGAGTGAACCATTCTCGGCGTATCTAGCAATAAAATTAACAACATGGGAGAGATCTAACATGTGCGACATACTCAAGCACAAGATTCATATGGTTTCTACTTCGAATAAACCCGAAGTATTGGATGACATTTCTGTGAGAGAGTGTCTTCAGCAGACTGACTTCTTTCTACACCACAGAGTGAGTGGCGACTTGCAATTCATCGATCGACATGTTACCATAATTTCTTGATCTAATTCACCATCTTCGAGTTTCACGCGTTTTACAGCGACGATCTCACCAGTAGCTAGATCAAGTGCTCTATAGTCAAGTCAGATTCCCGACTCTGGGATCATTATGATTATATGTACCTGTAGACAGATCCAAATTGACCTTTGCCAATACAATTTCCTAATTGCTGTATAAAGAAGGGTATGAGATGGGTAAAGAAGTATGAATAGAGCATACGTATTGAGTACTGGTCGACCCGTCTTTGCTCTTCAACAATAATTTTTCGCGAGATTTATCTTCCCCTTTAATCTCTTCCACGCTCTTTCTGAACTGTTGATCAAGTTTATGTCCAAGGCTTCCTGTGGATGGACCATTCTGTTCCTGCTGTTCGTGTGATGAGCCTGTTTTATCTTTGCCACGATGAGGCAATGTAACGCTTTGTCGCCGTCTTCGGGACGATTTTGGACTTGCTGAATTCATTTTAGATTCAATATCATGATCTGTTGGCGCATGTCGTAACGAAGACGGAGTAATAGGTGTTTTTGGAGATGAGGAGGAGGAGGAGACGGAGGACAGCATGGAAGAGCAGGACGACCCCGATGAGGTTCGGGACATGGTGACACTGCTGAATCCACTGCTTAGATCACTACTCTTCAAAGCATCGTGCTGCTGCTGCGAACAAAATGAAGGTGCTGATGGGCGTCGTCGGCGATGCGCGATGAGATCTTCCGCACTGCTTCGAATCCGGAGTGATTGATGATGCTGATGTGCACTGGATTTTGACAGAGGTCGCAGTGGTGATTTTGGTGGACGAACAAAATTAGGAGAGGTAGGTGACGACGGAAGGGAAGAACGGCTTGGACGGTGGTCGCCATCCAATGCAAACTGCTGTGGTTGCAGTTGGAGTGATTGTGAGGTAGATAGCGCGTCTCTGCCAATCCGTAATGAAGCGCTGCTTACTGGACCAGTAAATCCTGTGAATATATCTCGAACATGACGATATTTTTGTGTTATTTCATCCGATGCTGCATGGTCATCGTGGTCTCTTGTAGTCATTCCTTCCTCGGTCCTGGATTGTTGGCCTGCCCTCGTCCCTTTCTCGCGTGTCTCCTTTCCATCATCAGTTCTGGTAGTCTGCAACTTCTCCCTATCACTGATTGGCTTATCCTCCTGTCCCTCCGTTGCCTCCTCGTTTTGAGTGTCTGATGACCTCTGTTTTGCACTCAGCTGTGCCAACGCTAGAATCGTATGAATAACCTAAAAAGTATACGATCACTTCATCGATTAACAATCGTGAATGAAAATGAAGTGAAAGGCTTACAGCGTGCATATCTTTGGCTTCGAATAAATCAGCTGTGTCGAACAACTGCGTGTCTTTGAGGCCGAGCTAATGCAACGTATAAAAAACAAACGCATCAATATCGAACTTGTTCGTCTCTTTGTGTAACAGCTGCAGTGAAATTAGCTACTTATTGTTTACCTGACGAGCACCTTGAAGAAATCGTGTAATGTTGTCCATCTAGAGATCGCGTCAAATTTTCATTTTCAAGGTGACTTGTATATCTGAGCGCTACCTTGACAAAAGAAAGATCCTTCTGACCAACATGTTTAATCGTTCCCGGCTTTAATCTATTTACAAGACTAATATATAAAGGTATTCATTTGTTAGAAGTGGAGAAATAGACATATGCAGATGTCCTGTCCTTGCGTCTTCCCTGCCTCTCCATTTATTTCCCACACAGCAGTCTCCTTTCTTTCTTCCTCTCTTTCTTTTTTTCTTTGTCTTAAATCCTCCCTCTTTCCATCATGACGACCATCATCAATACCAGAAAAAATTTAACTCATCCACACAAAAAAAAAACGCTCCCCTTTTATATATTGAAATGAACTTACTTGCATAAGAGAACCCCGTCTTTCAGTTCTTGATGTAAATTGTTACTGTCGATGGTACAGTTTAACGTGGCGTTAAGAAATTCTACGGCTCTGTTTCCGTCACTTTTTAGCTGTTGTCCTTTCATTTTATCGAACAAAAGATCGGCGCCACTTTTGGATCGAGCCATACGTGGTGTTGCGTAGGTGGCTGCCATTGCGACAAAAATAATACTGCTAACTAATGTAATAAACGCCAGAGTGAATGGTAATTAAGAGATGAAAGGTGTACGTAGAAGTAATTGTAGTTTTGATTTTATAATTTTTTTTTTCGTTGACAAATGCACAACAAAAAAGAAAGAGTAAGAGAAAAAGATAGGAACAAGAAAGAAAGTGAAAGGAACGAGAGAGTATTGAGCTTATCAAACTTTTTTTCTGCTGTCGCCAAATCAAGGAGAGTTAGATAAACCCCCCTTATTCTTGGAAAAAGTCAGACATAGACTGAGAACCGCTTTTCTCTGCGCAAAAGGAGGCTGTGGCAAAGATGGAGCCAGCCACGTTCTTACCGTTTGGACATACAAGAATGCATGGAGTGTTGTACTGGCTAGAAAATAGATGTTGTTTAATGAAGTTTTCTATCAAAAGTCCCAATGTGAATGCATGACAGTTTATTTTATGATGGCGTTTTCCAAATAAAAAGTCTGGAATCTAATAGAAAATTATTCCCAGAAAGGACCCCTGATAATTCCATACTCAGCATATTATGCGATGGAGTGACGGGATCATGCATGTATTTACTGCTCCATACTTCCAAACTAAGCGACAATATTCATTATCTCCAATGATGCTTTTTTCCTCATTTCCGCTTTACGATCAGCTACCACGCTACAAGAAAGAAAAAAGGAGTTTGTTCAAAATTGAAGACCCCTCCAGGGACAGTTCAAACGAACGGATAAATCTGGTCTCGTGGCTACTTGTTGCTATTTCAGTTCTTCAATAAATACACTGAAACATCCATGAACGGAAATCCATCCCGTAAAGAAAATTAACTCTATGTAATATTTCATAGGGTCTAGTAGACAACGAATACTCAAATAGAAATTCTATTGCCTCATACTAACTTGCTTTATCTTACGTTATGTTAGTTTATAAGGAACAAGCAAGGTTCATGCATAGTTCTCCGATAGGCGTCCGGTTTACGCTTATTAAATGACGATAAAAAGAACTAGCTCACCGCGTCTTACTCCATACTCCAAACTATCACATGTTATTTTAGCCAAACATTACAGAATCTTGTATCGTATAACGTGGAAAAAAGGATCCTAACATGATCTGCTTTTGTATCTAGCCATGTGTCGAAATTATAGGGACCACCCCGCGCACGACCTTGCCTTGCCAAATCCAGCAGGCATGACGTGTTTGTTGCCGCCTAACCATCTACATCGTTCAGTATTCATCATGCTCAGTGAGATTACAAAAGAGCATAAATGAAAGTACCGGTATAACTTCAGAAATTATTGATATACATTAGGATTACATTAAAGCACTTATAAGAGTGAATGGTTACATAGTAGATTTCTACAAGAGCTGGCTATACGTACTAATTACAAATCCTAGTTACTGTTTCGATCAAGCGGAATGCAGAAGGACGCTCCATGGTATTTGTTCTAACGTATTTAATTCTTTTTATGTGTGTACTTTTAAGTATTCTCTATACCACGCTAATGGCGACAAAAAACTTCGATGAAGAGGTTGAAATATAAATGAGACACAGGATAAGAAAATATCGAAAGCAGAAAAGATAAGTAGAGATCTCTCTCTCTCCCTGAACCTAATCTCTTACAACACACGCACGCACGCACGCACGCACCCACACGCATACACACACGCATACACATTGCCTTTGTTTGACATATTACCCTCGAGAATCTCATGATATGAACTACGTCTGGTGTGCGTCGTACTTCAATGCTCCATTCTATTGACTGCTGTCAACTACACCACTGTTTACGATAAATGGGAGGAGAGGCACCTACGAACCTTGAAATCATTTTTCTAAGAAATTGCAATGACTTTATATCAGTGCCTCGGTCTGTGTAATGCAGTATTCAACCTCGTACTAACTTCGTTAATACCATCGATGTAGGCTCATTTATCAGTTCGCCTCTGGATGATACTGAAGGTTGGAGCTGTTACTATGATTGCAATATCTCCTACAGCATCCAGTAATTAAACACATACGGTATTCCAATTACACAACACATGTACTTCAGAATGGCTGGTACACCTGCAAACTCAGTGCAACTGTACAAAGAGACGTTGCTAATATGCAAGTGCCTACGTTTTGTCACACATATATTATCATTGAAGACAGAATAGACGGTAGCTGCCAACTTAACAATGCTTTATTCCGTATGAGGTTATGCTCCTTGAAAACCTCGTACTCCAAAACTGTATTTAAACTAGGAGTCAGTTCAAAAGATATGCAAGTAGAACATTGAAACCACCCACAGCCATCCTTTGAGTCAGCAAGATTCCTATCTCGTAAAAAGTCAGAAATTATCCAAACTCAACTTTCGTTTCGTTACCTAGCTTCTTCATGCCATCCTATCATCTTTGGAGATAATCACCAAGCACACATAGTAAACCGCCGGTCGAGGGAGCATCGTCAATAAATGACAGGAATTTCTACGGACACTCAGGACAGACGGCTTAGGGGCACGCATGTAACCTTCATAAAAGCGACTATTGAATAAAAACAGATAGTAAACTAATGCTAACAAAACTCTTAAGCGTCCATCAAGTGAGTGGTATGGATGAACACTCATGTTATATACAAAAATTCAAGTTATGGATAACACTCAAGTTTATGGACACTCTTTTTACAGGCACTCAGGTTATGGATGCTCAGGAGTTTCATTAACATCTATTTACCATCAGCCTTTACTAATACGTTACTCAGTAGCCGCTTTGATGAAGCTTATATGAGTGTCCCTAAGCCGCCAGTGCTGAGTGTACGTAGCAATTCCCGCCTGATACAGTCCAGAGTAATCGCTAGCACTTTGTGGCAATTATATCGGAATCCATATAATAGCTTTGCAGAATATTCGCCATTATAGCTATTTATAGCGCTTTTGGGTATGATACCACTTATGACAACAGTAGATACACGACAGGAACCAAATTCTGCTGCAAAAGTTGAGAGCATCCTGACGACGGTAGCTAAGCCACGAGCGGGCTTACGAAAGAAAGGTGCAAAATACTCTCCTCTCAGGAAAAAAAAAATTTACTGCTCGTCTTTCGGAAGGTGATGGCTCCATTCTACGCTGCTAAACCGGATAATGCCCTTAAACGGGCTGAAGGTACGAACTTGGTGTATTCCTATTGTAATGAAGCTGATACTGACTTGGATCATCGTTTAGAATTGCTGGCTCAGGGCCAAGATGCCATTGCGTTGCAAACCTTGAACGAAGCAATTCTTTCCAAGCGAGCTCGCACCAATCCTTTGAATGTCATGGAGCCTATGATGCTGAAGTACATTGAGCTCTGTGTCAATCAAAGACAAGGTAGAATGATGAAGGAGGGTCTCCATCAGTACCGTAACTTTGCCCAGAATACGAGCGTCAACAGCATCGAGGTAAAATCGATGATTTACTTAGCACATGACTGAATGCTATTATTTTGCAGATCATCGTCAACAAGTTGGTCGAATTTTCTGAGCAAAAGGTCGCCGAAGCTCGCGCTAAGGCTGACCAGATTGCTGTTGAGGTGATTGACGATTTGGAAGCTTCCGAGACCCCCGAATCGATTATGTTGAGCACCGTTAGTGGAGAACAAAACAAGGATAGAACAGACCGTGCCGTTGTTACGCCTTGGTTGAAGTTTTTGTGGGAAGTGTACCGAACTGTGTTAGATCTGCTGCGCAACAACGCTCGTCTGGAGACTTTATATCATTCAGTTACCAAAAACGCCTTCACATTCTGTTTGACCTATGCTAGAAAGACCGAATTCCGTCGTCTTTGCGAAATTTTGCGTAACCATTTCCAAAACGTTTCTAAATACTCGCACCAACCTCACTCGATCAACTTGAACGATCCCGATACGTTACAACAATATTTGGAAGTGCGTTTCAACCAGCTTAATGCTGCTGCCGAACTTGAGCTTTGGCAGGAGGCTTTCAAGTCTGTGGAAGATATCTACACCTTGTTGACTACTTCCAAACGACCCCCTAAACCTGTGATGATGGCTAATTATTACGATAAGCTTACCAAGATTTTCATGGTCAGCGAAGACTATCTCTTCCATTCTGCCGCATGGAACCGATACTCGAACATCGAACGCGTTATTAACAAGAACTTGACGGATGAGGAACAGTCGCGTATGGCTTCGATTGTCTTGCTGTCTGCTCTTGCTATTCCTATCATTACCACAACCAAGACCCGCCCTGGTTATGTTGAGGCCGATGAGCACCGCATCCAGAAGTTGAACCGTCTCTCCATGCTGATGGGTTTGGCCCAACATCCCACCCGTACGGGATTGTTGAAAGAAGCCCTGAACAAAAACATCTTGGCTCGTGTTCGTCCTGAAATCCGCGATCTTTACAACATTCTTGAAGTTCAATTCCACCCTCTTTCTATTTGCAAGAAGATTAACCCCATCATGGCCAAGCTTTCCGAAGATCCCGATATGGCCAAATATGTCCGTCCTCTCCATCAAGTCATTTTGACCCGCTTGTTGCAACAGGTAAGAAAGATAGCAGTGGTTGGGTAGGATTTTCTAACGGAGTAATATAGCTTTCCCAAGTTTACACCACGGTGAAGTTGGATTTCGTTTTGAAGTTGGCTTCTTTCCCTGCACCTTTCAATTACGATGCCGCCACCATCGAAAAATTCATTATGAACGGATGCAAGCGCGGTGAGCTCAACATCCGCATTGACCACGCTTCGCAGAGTTTGATCTTTGAAACCGACTTATTTGCTGCTCCTAAGGGTACTATTACCGAGGGTAACCAGCTGCAATCGTCGCCTTCTGACTTGATGCGTACACAACTCTCGCGTCTGGGCATTAGCTTGCACGCGGTTATTCAAATGATTGATCCTTCTGTGAAGGAAGCAGCTGCCAAGGCTAAGCAAGAAGTTGTTACACGTGCGGTAGAGGGTGCTGAGAAGGAACATAAGGCTGCCTTGGCCAGAAAGGGTACTATTGAGCAACGCAAGGAGATTATCGAAACCGAGCTTGCTCGTTTGGAGAAGCAGGCTGCGCAGGAGAAGGCTCTTGCTGCTCAGAAGAAGGCTGAGGCTGAAAAGAAGAGAATGGAAGAAGAACAACGTCGTCGCGAAGAAGAACGTACCAAGCGTGTGAAGGAAGAGATCCAACGTGACCAGGCGAAGCGTATCGCTGAAGAAATCAGCGCCAAGACGGGTCTCGAGCTGAAGCCAGAGCAGATTGAGAACTCTGATGTTCAATCTCTTTTGGACCTCAAGGTCTCACGACTCCAGACAGAACAGCGCGAGATGAGCGAACGATTGAAGCAGGTTGGCAAGCGTCTCGACCACACAGAACGTGCGTTCCGCAAGGAAGAAATTCCTCTTCTTGAAAAGGATTACGAGCGACAGCAAAAGGAAGACAAAGCCTACTTTGAGGCTGCTCGCAAGGCAGAAGTTGCCGCTGCTAAGGATGCACATGCGGAAGGCATGCTTTTGAAGAAACGATTTGCTCGTCTTTTGGGTGACTACAATGAATTCAAGAACAAGCGCGACACGAACCGCCAGGATCTTTTGTCTGCCAAGACCAGAGAATCAGAAGCCGCCATTGAAAAAGAGAAGCAAGAAAGAATTGCAGAATGGCGCGCTAAGAGAGAAGAATTGATCCAGGCTCGTGAAGCAGAAGAAGCAGAAAGAAAGCGTGTGGAAGAAGAAGAAAGACAGAAGAAAGAAGGTATGAAAATAAGTGTAGCCATGCATTTTATTTATGCAAACATGCAGAGGAAGAACGTCTGGCGGCTGAAAAGGCTGAAAAGGCTGCTAAGGAAAAAGAAAGATATGAGGCAGAGAGAAAGTAAGTTTAGAAACCGTATCCTGACAGCGTATCTGATCTTTATTACAGGAAACTTGATGAGATTGCCCGTAAACAGCAAGAACGTGAGCGTGAAATTGAGGCTAAATTGGCCCAGAAGAGCGCTCCACCTGCTGCTGCTCCTGCTGCCGCCAAAACTGCGGCGTATGTTCCTCCCGCTCTCCGAAGGCAACAACAAGCAGCAGCTGCTTCTTCGCCCAGCGAAGGTGACTGGCATACTGCTGGCCCTCGTTCGGATGCACGACGACGACCTGGTTTCGGCTCCAGCTTTGACCGCTCTGGCGACCGCCCTGGTTTCGACCGTGATCGATCTGGCTTTGACCGTGAACGTTCTGGCTTCGACCGTGATCGATCTGGTTTTGATCGTGAACGTTCTGGCGACCGCTCTGGCGACCGCTCTGGCTTCGACCGTGACCGTCCTCCAATGGATCGTGGAAGAAGAGCCCCCGGTTCTAATGCTGCTCCCGGCTCTGGCAGTGTGCAACGCCGCTGGTAATCAAATCATACTATTGAAGAAGAGGCCATCTTGGATCTTTTGTGATTATAATAAAATAAACGTTTGTCTTAAATGAGAATAATAATGAATAGAACGTTGTCAAATGCTCTCATTGTGTGATAGATATTCCCCTAGTATCACCTTGACAGCAGAGGCTTAATGGCACTTTTAATTTATTACTCGTGTAGCATAAGATGCAGCTGACGGGTTCCCGTCATCTTAGCAGCTCCTTCGTGGAGAACTTAAAGCAAATGGGAAAAGGGGAACGAGAGAAGAAGAGGAAAAACAGGAGGAAAGGCAGAAATAAAGGGAAAGGATCTGTGCTCAAAATAACGAAGAATACATAAACTAGAATAGAGGAGGTGGTATGTAAAGTAGGAGATCTTTGGTAGAGGTTCTGGGGTTAATTGCACAAAAGGGTGGCGAGAAAAGAGGGATCTTCTAAGGTGGCGGTGAGGGGCGGTGACGAGATTATCCAAAGACGACTAGGAGAACCTGAAAATAAGAGTTGTTAAAGTAACAATGGCGAGAGGTTTTATTTCCATCGTATAGTAGCATGTCTCAATTATTCTCGCTAAAGAGCTATTTCAATCCTCACACGTAACTACGCACATCTGAAATTCCTAGTTTACGATCGACCGTGGCAGTACAATTATCATTTTAAATAATTGTCTATGGACGAGGTGAGGCTAATTATGCGGATGAAGCAGGCAAACAAGCCACCAGATGTTGCCAGCAATAACGCTTATTTCCAGCATGGCTTAACTAGACGACATTGTAATTTATCTGCTGTCTCAATAGTTTGTACCTATATGATCTTCTCGAGAGCAGAACTTTTTTAAAGGCTTGTGGATAAACGGAAAAACAGTGCCAGCCTTTGTAGCAACGGGCAGCCGCTGTAAAGAGCATGTTGGGAGCGTTTGCAAATCTGAGTGAGACCTTTTAGTATAGCAAGTTTATCCCTCAAGTATGATGCATTGCTTTTCAAATTATATCCTAAAATCTGAGTATCATGTCATTTCTTGAGCTTTTGGTAGAGATTGTTGGAAGCAATATTAAAAGTCCTCATTCACAGTGGCTGTCGGCCAAAATTCCGTAATCCGGCGTTGTCATCTGGCCCAGGTTCCCGCTGGTGACAATCATTGCAAATCTGCAGAAAAACCACGAGTAAGAATACTATGTTGATCAGTACCTTGTCCCAAGAATGTTTCTGTACGCGTATGCGATTAACAATGATTGATACACTGAAAGAAGCAAACCGAAGCCAGGTTACCAATGCTACCCTTTAACCTTCTCCTTCCCTGAGGTTGTGGCTGAATCACGGTCTCTGGCTGTCGACATTTTTTTTCCGATTTCTTTTGAACATCATGGTACACTTGTTCAAGCAGTGCTGACTTCGATACGCTTAAACCCTTAAGTGTGTCACACGTACTTTTTTTTTTTTTTTACGTCGATTGGGATAGCTTTTCAACTTCATCTGGAAGAAAGGAATCATGGTTACTTCTGTTTTTTGAACATAGGCAAACTTTTTCTTCGTATTATTATAAAGCTAGGCAGTTTGAATATCTATTCAAAGCGCCTCCTTTGCTGATCACCTTTACTGAATAATCAAATCAAATAACTTCTTTATTCATTGTGGTTGAAAATTTGTTTTTATTTTAAAGGCTAGTGAGCGCTTCGCCTGTTGGCATGTCCGCTCGAGCCAGTTCCAAAAGGGTAAAAGCAAGAAAAGGATAAGTAAAGGGCAGAAAAAATTTCTTAATGGCGTAAGATAAACAAGGTATGAGCGGGGGAGAAAGGGTTCAGAAGGGGAGGGTAAACATGGGAGGGGGCTTTATTCATTGTGGGTAAGTTGTTCTGTCATGTTTCAATCAAATACGGTATAGCACCTACCGGCTCTGTGACGTTAAAAGTTTTCTTCTGCTTCCATTCACATTAATGAACCCAGGCCGATAGAATATGCTTATTTTGTAGCCAGTTTGGGCATTAGACAAAATATGATAATCATATATCGCTAGCGAAGATTCTTGTGTGTGTAATGCGGCTGGATATTGGTCTATCAAACAGGAAATGTCTGCGCCGAGGCGGAGATTCTTAACAAGCACAAACCAGTCCAATTCGCCCACACAAAATTGTTCACGCAACGCTCACCGGAAAGCCTGTACATACACGTGTGGAATGACGACGATCAATATTCATGCACGGAACAAGACGACATTGTACGTCGGCAAGTATTTTATTTGTTGAATGATGTGCTGTATACGAACGTATACTCATAACTGTTTCAGGAGGACTCGATCAAGAAGTGACAGAAGAGATGCTCCACGCAGCATTTATTCCATTTGGTGACATCGTTACAGTTCAATTAGCACCTGATCCGGGTTCACGTAAGATGGCTATTGATGTGAAAAGAAGATTGACAAGAAGACATAGATAATCCTCACAGAGGGTTTGGATTTGTCGAATTTGAGGTGGAAAATGACGCATTAGATGCTATCGATAATATGCACCACGCTGAATTAAACGGACGGGTGATCAAAGTAAATATGGCCAAACCACAGAAAATCACAGCGGCGTCAAATAAAGCAGGTAATATAATTTATTTACTGTCCGAGATGCGTACTAAGTACCAAGAGCAGTATGGGCGGACGATGCGTGGTTGGCAAAGTACGCCAATCCCGATAAGAAAGAAGAAACAGAGCAAACGGAAGAAAGCAACGAAGGAGAAAAGGAAAAATAACTATGTAGCGAGACCATCATGTAATAAACAATTTCTTTGTAAAATGTTAGTTTTTTTTTTTTGTTTTCTTTTTGTTTTGTTTTTTTTTTTCCGTTTTTTTTTTTTTTTTTTTTTTTTTTTTTTTTTTTTTTTTTTTTTCCGTTTTTTTTTTTTTTTTTTTCGTTATTTTTTTTTTTTATGGTTGACACAACAACAACAACAAACGCCCACCACTAGTGTGTTAAAATATATATATTTATCCAGAGAGCACCTTGCACTGCAACTAAAACATGGTGTACAAGAACGAAGAATGAAGAAGAACGCATAATGTGATTCGGCTACATAGTACGTGAATTGCTTTTTTGTTTTTGTTTTTTTTCTTTTTGCACACACAGGTCAATGATAATCTGGTTTAATAGCCGCCTGATTGGTAATCACCAGAGTAGTTGTTTCTTTCGTAACCTCCGCCATAGCCTCCGTCGTTACCGAAACTGCGATCACGACCACCACCGTAACGGTTGCCACCATTACCATAGTCGTTGCGAGGACGGCGGGGGCGGTCACCACGGTCCGCGGCGCGGTCCACCTTTTTTTAAAGAAACGGGGTTAGGTATGAATGTTGCTTTAGGGAGGTTTTTTTTTTTACCTTGATTGTACGTCCATCAAGGTCAGAGTTATGCAAAGCTTCAATGGCCTTGCCAGCTTCATCATCAGAGTCATAGGTAACAAAGCCAAAGCCACGCGAACGACCTTTTTCCGAGAACGGGAGAGGAGGGAGACAAAAAACATTGAGACGGACACAACAAAAGTACAGATAAAGAAGAAAGATCTCTTTTGTAAGGGAAAGTCACCGTAAAAGAACCCAGCTTGCAAGCAAACAGATTTTTCATATAACTTTCCCTATAAAATAAAGGAATTTCCAATAACCCCAACGGCCCAATCATCATCATAAAAACCCATTCAAAGATAGTGAAAGTACTTACCGGTCTCACGATCTTTGATCACTGTGGCGGACACAACGTTACCATAAGTGGAGAAAGCTTCATACAAACTATCATCGGTTGTTGCCCAGGCAAGTCCACCAACAAACAATTTAACAGACATGATAAAAGTATAAAAAAAAAGTGAGAAAGTAAAAGAAACAAAGGGTGAGAAAAAAAATTCTTTTTTTATTTTCGATAAAAAAAAAAGGGACTGTATAAATGGAACACGTAGCTCTTTTCACCTTTCCAGAGTCACAATGTTGGTAGTTTTCTTCTTGTGTATAATCTTATGTTACTCGTTATACATTAAAAATCCATGACCTACTAGTTTTTATACAAACGGTGAATTAAGTATATATCAATTAAAGCCTAGCATGAAACTGAAATCATCTTATATGCAAAAACGAGAGTATTTTTCATCAGCGGCATAATATTCAACCGACATCGGATCTACCAATTAAAAACCTCGCCTATCGAAAATAGCGCAAGTACAGCACCCCAAACAATAAGAAGAATAGCTGCTATTGTAAGTAAACGGGATGGTTGGGTATCATTTGGAGGAGGACAAGGTAATGAACCAGTTATCAGGGATGTTTTCAGTAGTTCATCCGATAGGGAAGGACTTCTTGTTGCAAGATAAGCTGCAGCAGGTAGGATGTACGCCAATGTACTTGCTGCGAGTCCGCCCACGATACTGTAAACTTTTGCAAGAGATCGAACATAAGTGCCAATGGCGGTGATAAACAGGAACAGCACAACAGTAAGAATGTAATGTTCTGTTTGACTCGGCTGTCGATCTTGTGTTTCCAAATGCAACGATTTTTGGACAGCTTCCCGAGTAGGATAAAAAGCCATCCTAACAGCATATGAGAACCTTGCTTTTTAAAAGAGAACTTACGGGATAGTTAAAACCATGCTAAATCCTAGAGCCAATCGACCGATATTCACAACGGTATCGTCTGTTGTGAAATTCAAGAACAGATTCGATTGAACGTCCGTTCCGAATGAGAGGTATCCCAAAATAGCAAATAGCATGGAAAGTGACCAGCTGAGACACGTTGCAATACTGATGGCAATCGTCCATCCTCGCGAAGATTGGTCACGTAAACTCAGATAATTGTTGAACGCAACCTTGTTTACTGTCCATTAGTCTTGTAAAAAAAAAAAAAAAGAAAAGAAAAGAAAAGAAAAGAGAGAGAGAAAAGAATCTTACTTGAGAACATGCAAATGCAAAGGCCATAATCCCGATGGCCCCAAATAAATTTGGACTTTCCCAGCCGATTGGTGCATGGTGTTCTGGTGCATACACAGGAGCCCGGATCAAAAGTGTAAGTAAAATGACTGGAAGGCAAAGGACAGATACAATGGACCATCGTGCTAACGCCCCAATCGATCGCGACATATTGAGCGGAAGTACCTTAAAATGAGATGAGCCCCTTTCTCCCCAATATTTTTTTTGTCCACAAAAGAAGAAAACAAACTCACAAAAACTATAGCAATTGTACTGACAACGACGGATCGATCAAACGTATACTGTGGAAAATATAATGAAAGAAGAACGGGTATGGTATCACCGACCACTACGATGCAACAGATGAAATCAGCATGATAATATGCTGTCTGACAAGTGACCCGCCGAAACTCAAAGTTTTTTTAATTGACTTACAGATAAAATAGCTGATGCAACTTCCAGCGGCTTGTATGAAGATCATGAAATTTAAGAAATGAAATCCTGGCCGGCCGAGAAGATGTTCTACAAGTACAGCGTATTTATAGATGCCTACTCTCCGACCAGCCTGGATTAGCATGTATAGTCCAAGTTGAGATACAGTGGCTACAAAGATCGACAAAAGAAGACCTGGAAAAAATCCAGACTGATGGATAGCAAAAGGTAGTCCAATGATACCAGCACCACATGTAGCATTGACGAGATTGAACCCGACTTCCAATCTACTTCGTGATCCATAGCCAGGTCGATCGGATTGTAATAGATCTCGCTCGGCTGCAGTTAAGTTGGGAGAAGAAATATCATCTACAATTCCGTATGTAGACATGGCCATTGTCTATATGTGTGTATATATAAAAAAGAAACAGTAAAAAAGATGAAAATGAAAGGAAAGAAAAAGATGAACGATGCAGAAAAAAACGTTCCAGTTTCCTTTTACGGAGATACTCAGACGTCTGATTGGTGACAAGGTGTCATGCGCAAAACCTAGCTCTTAAACAACGAGCCTTTGCTGAGAGTGACTCATCTTTGCTAACTTAACTTTTTCACAAGGTTCATCTGCTTGGTCATCCACCTTTTTTTTTTTTTCACCCCGCATATCCCCAGACAAAAACTGTCGGTGTCATAGCAGCATAGATATATATACATGCATTCGGAAATACGATAGTTGGGAATGACGCCAAAGTTGATTTCAAGATTTGATCTAAGATTTACTCTACTACTCAATTTTCATATTTCCCAAACGCAAGTCCTTAAATCCTACGACACCAAGCATCTTTGTCTGGGAATACAACGTCTGATTATGACATTCTTGGTAAAGGCAATTTCCAGCGATGAATCTCTCCTTTCAGTAGAGCAGGTAAAACAAATGTTGAAGACCTATGATCGTATGCAAAAACCAGGCACAGGGATGAACCCAACTGTTTGGAATATGTAGCCTGTCTTGGTGTTTGAGAAAAAAACAAACAGTTGATTAACATAATTATGTTCCTCTTATGGAATGCACATCTTCCCCTTCTGTGTCTCACTCACATGTCCGAACGCCGAAAGGCCTCCTTATGGAAAGTCCCCACGGCAGGATGCGCTTGGTATGACATTGAAGATGCGGTCTATCAGAATTCTCTATACTTTTGTCTCTTTCCAAAGCAACCTGAACCTGATTTCAGGTAATGAATGTATTATTTTACGGATATATCCCTTCAAGAATGAGGTATGGCACGACAGTAAGCGGATATCTTCTGGATTTGCAGCATGAATAAGGTGCAATGAGGGGCCGACAACGTCGTAAACTAATGTATATGTATCTGTATCAAAATGCCTCGCTCTTTTCTTTAAAAAAAGAAAATACGTACTAACAGTACATTCACTTGCCAAATTTGTTGGGAGATATACATCCACATGAGCTGCTTGAAAAATGGCGGGTGACATTTGACCAATGTGGCGAAACACTTTGCTTGGAAAGGACCCAAAAAGGGCAAACGAAGCAACCCTTCTTTTGCTCTCTTTTACTCGCGTACATAATAATTTACACAAGCTATCTGTCTGTCCAATCCAAAATGAAACAATTCCTCGCAGTGTACGGAAAAGAACTTACCATTTAACTTCCTCCTGCATAGTATGATATGAAATACGTAAAAGAGAGAAATGCTAAATATGGTATGCTCTCCGAGTACCATCTATTTCTGTGCTTACGCAAAATGAAGCACTGAGAGAAAGTCAGGCGGTGGGAAATAGTTAATGTGACTTGCGCAAACTGTATCAGAAAACTCGTTACTACATACCGTGACATTCGCTCAGATGAAAGCGTTATCTCAACAGAAAAAACAAGTCGCACTTTTGTATCACAAAGCATAGCTTCTGTAGGAGCAGCGTAAAACTTTCTTTGTAGTCGTGATCAATCATGCGAACCACTTTTCTTTTGCTAATCTGCATATCGACAACGACATGTCCATATGGGATGAGTTGCCTTTGTATGTTATGGTACAAACAACAAAGTCGTATTCACAAACAACTTGGCACATTTATTACCAATGTTTCTGTTTTTGTATGGAGTAAGCATAGCCGATCTATCTTGCTCTCTCTTTCACTTCTGGACCGTTGAGTTATCCCATCGTGCAATACAAAAGCCTAGCCGAAGTCCGCCTTTTCCTTCAGTTGTAAAATAATACAGCACAACATCGACACCAAAGATATGGAAATCACTGAATTCACAGCAGTTATTTATTTTCCGGTATCATCTCCAGCGGGTACCTGGGTGTATATGGTTTAACACCCTGGGCAATGGATACACACAGTCGCTGATTGAACACAACACCAAAAATTTTATTAGGAACTTTCATAGCCTGTGGTCCCTTGGCCAGGGTCTCTCTGATTTCTCCTAACGCTTGGCCGCTAAACAAGCAATGCTTTTAGAAGGTGCTAGATCCAATTGCTTCCATACAATATATAGCACTACCCGCGCGAACATCTCTACCAAAATCATACTACACTTGGATACTATCCCAGAAGATGCTCTTTTTCACGCTCTAATTCCATGCACATGATCTGTTCTAACCAGTTGATATGGGCAATTGAACCAAACCCTTCGGCTGCCACTGACTCGAACGGAGCCCAGACTCTGTATTCGATGGCGATTTGGACAAATGCCTACTGGCAGACCACTTGGCCAATCCTCTGCGATATCCTTCGAACATTAGACCAGCTCTGACAGGCAGTCGATAGCTGCCCTCAGGACCTCGCAGGCAATGATTATCACCATTAACGCACGATATACACATATGCCAGAATGGAAATAACTCTCTCTCTTTCTCACTCTCTCCCTACGTAGCCACTTCCCCTTCCCTTTCTTCCTCTACGCTCTAAACCCCTCATTTTTCCTTTTTCCTCATCTTCTTCTCTTTTTGCTCCTTCTACATATTGTACCCACATACTTTGTTCTTTCCGTTTAACCCTTGCGCTACCAAGCATACCCTAGTTCCATTCTCTAGCCGGGCTAAAGCCGACATACTTGACTACGAACCGTTTATTTACTTTGAACGCTTATTATGTAATTGGTTAAACCGTTTTTGCGGGACAGTGAATATCGTTCCTGCGTCGGCTCTAAACGGATTTTGCTCTGGAAGTCGTACTTTTCTAGCATAGAATTAAAGTTAGGCCAGAATAACACGGGTTTGCGTAATGCGTTGGTACATTGTGTTTCTAGAAAAGGAAATGCACCATCCAAAAGAAAAAAAGTCAATGATGCGGGGTGCGGCCTCAGCGAATAGAGCGGAATTACCCTGCCGCAGGGTAGGTAAGATGGCATACAAGTACAAGAGATATTGACCACGGATGAATTTTTATGCTACTATGACTAAGCTCTGTGTCCACTGAGGGACCAAGTTCACGGTTTAACTGATGGCGCATATTAATTTCCTTCTTAGCACAAACTTGGCCCTTCATGAACTCAAGATTAGTTTAGACTAGCGTAAAACTTTGTTCAATAAATAGTATAAATTTGTCTTTCTATACGAACGTCCGTGCGGGAAAAGCAACGATAGGAGCTAGCACCGATGCAATGCACATGAGGATTTATCTGCAGCAGATAAACCATTACAATGCACCTCCACTGCAGTTATGCGGCTGACGCTACCAAGTGTTATCACTAGAGAGGGGATATGAGTTACCGAGGTCAATTTGAGTGAAACTGCAACTTTGGTGGATAATCGTTTTACTATTACTGCGGCATTGGTCCTGGATTATGGTACACGTTCTCACATGCCTGTCTATTGTGCAAAAGTTTTAGAGATTAAGCGCTTACCATTGTCTATCCTGACGCAGCGAAGCCTTTGGATTCTGGAAGTTAACAGCTGACACGTTAGAGCAAACGCTGCTAATGATACATTGTAAGAATGAGTACAAGCAATGCTGCTTTAAACACCACAGCATGTGTAATGTTAGCGTTATGCTCGGTGCTATTCTTACCAGAAACAAAAAAAATTGACATCCCATCCACACGTCAACGTGCTTGATATATTTTGATTGTCTCTTGCGGTACTGCTATGCGCGAGATCATAGTATCGGATGACCTGAAATAGTTAGCTACGCTTCAAGGTTGCTTTTCAGTATTAAACCTCAGTGTGATGGGTTTTATATCTGGCCTTATATTTACTAACAGTGAGTCGAGTATCTAGTTGATGGTCCTGAATACAACGTTAAAACTGATCCTTAGCTTACATTTGTCTCGACGTAGTTATTGCCATTTTGAAAAGTCTAATATTGTACGCTTTGGTCAGGTTTTCAACAACTGAACAGCTTGAGCAAGTATTGAATCAAAAGATAATACCAGTAAGTACAATGACATATGGTTACGTGGTTTGCTTCAAGAGAGCTCTAGGCATTCTGTCATCCAGTTTCGTCTTAAACTATGGTATATACATATACTTTAGCTGTGATCATGAGACTAATAAACACATAAATGTCCCTCCAGAGAATTTTACACAAAGTTCCCATTCAATTCTATACACCACCACTTCAGCCCACTTCTATTTTTGAGGTTTGTCCGAGAATGGTGATATTAAAGCGAATACCGCTCCTCTGCTACCCCCCTGTTGTGTATTATGTCTAATTAAGAGAAATAGATTACTAAAACGTCATCACCCTTCTCAGTTTCAGACTCGAAAGCATATGTGCATCGCATCGTTATGAATCTAGTCCAGAAACAGAGGGGTACGCATTTATTGAGCTGGAAATCTTTTGATTTCTCGCATTTCAGGGAAGTTGAGCAGCGAGGCTTGACAATTAAACCATCTGTGTCCCCCCCCCTTAAGTTACAATGAAGAAGCAGGGCGAAGTATCAATTATCACTTTTTTGTGGTGAAATAGCTGTTGAAACACGCTCCATCATGTGTAAAATTTTAGAGTTTAAAACGGGTGCACTTCCTGGATGCGAAGTTATTATTTCTACCGAACATCAAACTTTACAAGGCGTATAGTACGTTTCGCTACAAATATCAACAATTTTAAAGGAACGAAAAAAAGTTCTACCCTTCGGATGATAGGAAGAGAAAACCAAACCCCGTTAGAAAACTCTTGTTTTTGATACAGATTGCAAAGCAGCGAGTAGCTGACAAGGCGATCCATCCCGTTTTGTTGTCGACGATCTCAATAAATAAAAAAGGAAAAAGAAGCCTTACATATGATTGTAGCGCGAGGCGCAGTGGGCAATGCTCGTGAACCTCGTTATTAGAAAGAGTTTTTTTTTTTTTTTTTTTTTTGGGATAAGCGAGGTTTTTTTTCAAGGTGAATAATCTGAATGCGTGTAGCAAAGGGTGCCACAAGTGAACGAATTTTAAGACAGCGCGTGTTGCTCAAGAAATATACCCAAATGATCGGTGGTGTCCAACTCTGTCCCGGCCCGAGCATCGCCGTGAACCCCGCACCCACGAGCATTTTAAAAGTAATTACAATCGACTTCTGAGAATGCTTGGATTTTACTGCTTCTTTGCCAAACGATGAAAGACATGTTGGTTGTGATACGGAGTGGGAAAATAAAATAAAGGGCCGTCGAGGTTTCCGAGGAAACGATGCGAGAAGCGGATGGGAAAACTGAGTTAATTCCGAGATTCATTCGTTTATACCTTAGAAGAGTCAGGACCCTGTGATGGTGGAACACAAAATACATGTACTCGGAGTATTAATTTTTACTGAAAGCGATGGGGGAATGCTACGCAATGTTGTTGGCTAAGGCCATTTGCTTCTGAGAAGGCAGCTTGTCTACGCCTCAAGTGATAGAATGCGCGGTCTTTGAGCGAAGAATTCACATGTCAATAACAGGCACTCTGATTGAAGACGTTACTCAATGATTCGCAATGGAGCGCGAACAAACCTACTTAAATGGTACCTGACAGAGCAAAACCATAATAATATCAGATCTTAGTTTAGCCAAAGGTCTTTGAAATGCATGGCGTTAGTTATGATATCAAATAAGCATAAATCAACATAGTTTTGTGCAATGGTCTTAGCTTGGCATGCTATTTTTCAGTGGCAGCAATTGCAACAGCGAACGAAAAAGCTACCTCTGCCGAAACTCTTATTTATTTTTGTTTTATGTGGGGTTTGTTTTTCTGGCTTGGGCCAATTATTGATCTGTGCTTTTGTTTCGAGGATGAAAGTGCAAGTTACACAAGCTCATGGACTTTCCTAAAGTGTCCAGGCGGTTCTGCTGTCATAAACTAACTAAACTGCGCCATAGATTAATGAATGTCAGTGCACGTGGTCTTGAAGGAGTCGGCTTGCTCAAATGATGGATGGCAGCGGATCAATAAAACAGAAATTGGAAGAACAAGTGTATCGTAAGCTCCCCAACATGTACCTGTTTCCTGGAGAATGGTTCATTCCAAGAAACGGGGACATGTTGACAAAGTACACCTGTGTTTAAAAGTCCAGAGCAAGATATTTACGTTCGCAAGGTGCTAATCCTAAACAAGAAACGATATTAAGTCCTCTGTTTGAGAAAACCTTCTCAAGCGACACGAAGTGCACTGTGAGAAAATGCTGATGTTGACAAGGGAGGGTTAGGTAGGAACACCGGATGAAAGATTTGCCCCTTTTATCCATACGATTCCGATCCATACCCATGAGGACAATAAACAGTAGCCCTTTTAACGATGCGTTTAAATGTTTATGTCGCATCACTCACGCTGATTCTTACCCATGTCAACGAGATCAAGGGTGCGATGACTGTTTCCCCATGGGTCAGCTGTTCCTCTGATGTGTGGCATGATCTTAATGACATGATCCTAATGACAATATCATAACAGCTATTCTACTTTTCTTTCTGGCTAAGATAAGGTTTATTGAAAGTATCTTACGGTACTACCTGCAAGGTGAAGGAACAAAAAAGATATTCCATGCCTATTCATTTTGCCCGTGTACAGGCTACGCGTACGACTGATAGAGATGAATGCATTCGTTCATCCCTACATACATGAACCCGGTGCCTTGGTGAATGCAACTGGTGAGAACAGCATTTAAAACCATGCGTCGTTAATACCTCTGATGCGCTTGGATGTCATCTTACTTGAACCCCAAAGGGTTCACCTGTCCCTGAACCTTAACTGGTGGGGGCGCATGGCTTTGTAGCGATTGGTTTTGTTGCAAGGATCTGCAAAAAAAAAAAAACCGAAGTAATGTAGCTCCCAGGAAATACCATCCCAGAAGACAAACAACGCTGCACATGTCGGTCAAGAAACCTCAGGACAGATGCCATGCAGTTTAAATGACAGATCAGCCTGCTTGCCGGGAAGTGAGAACAGAAAAAAAGGGGGGCGGGGCGGTGTTATGATGAAACGACTGTTGTTGTCAGCTATCTCTGATATGCAAACTTGAAGGAAGCACAGTACTACTTTCCAGAACAAAGTTCATTTGAAGCCAAGGCAAAATAACTTTTAACTTAAGCAAAATGGGATGCAAAATACAATTTTTTTTTCTTCCTGTATGGTGTTTGTATGCGTGTGTTGTGTTCTTAAGGAGTGGTTGTTCATCGATCCGGTCCTGCCGAAACAGAAAAAAGCGTCTTCTACGTTTTCTTTCCAACATAGGCGTACCAATCCACACTGGCATTGTTTTTGACGCATTGGGCACACACCATTTCGACACGAAGTCGATATTCTTCTGGTTCAAGTCCCATCTTTGGTGCCAAGGTGTAACGCCCTGATTCATATGTACGTAGCATAATGGCAATAAACTCCTCGCCAAGTTTTCCGTCGGAATCTGATATTATTTCAGTCAATGGGAGGAATAAGGTACCCCAACTTACTAAAATGGATTTTCTTTTTCTTGCTCTGTATAATTTGGAACCCCGTCTTTTGCATGATAGTAGGCGCATTCACTGTGATATCGAAGTCCTGATCTTCAGAACTCATGATCTTGCGTACTACAAAGGAGGGGATGAGTTCATTTTTGTGATGCTGTTATGGATAATTTACCAGTTTCAACAAAGGATTCGATAAGCACGGTTCCGCTCGGCTGGAGAAGGGGAGAGTGAAAGTTTTGTGAGATGCACCTGAGAAGAAATACAAGTCGAGGGCCCTTACCACGTTGTGCAAATCCAGCAGTTGTACCACACCACCTGGTTTAAGAATACGGTACGCCTCTTGCATCGTTTTCAGCCAACCACTTCGCAGTGTTCTTAAGCTCAGCGCACGTATATGGACAACATCCACGCTTTGGTCCTCCAACGGTAAGCTTTGAAATTCATTGGTCATCTCTATTTGAACGTTGGGCAAACGTAATGTTTCCGGCGATAGTTCCATTGCATTGTCCACACCGGTAAAACGACAATCTGGATATTGTGTTGCCATGTCCTACACAAAAGTTGATTCCAATGGCGGGGGATGACAAAGAAAAATTTTACCATAATCCAACTACCATTTGCACATCCTATATCCACAATGTGAGCTCCTTTGGTAAGCTTTGGTAACACCGCCGACATAGCGTTGCTAATGCAGAAGAAATAAAATAATAAAATTGAGTATTTCTATTTTGTTGCATGATCGTACGAGATCGGAGATGCATACTTGCCAAATAATTGCTTCAATGCATAATGAAGCTGCAAACAAAGAAAAAGAGAAACGCGTCAGTTTGTTCGAATAAAAGGATTTCTTCTTACGGCGTAATGGCGATCTTGAGAATCCCAATCTTTTGGTAAAAAAGCACTGTTTGACTGTAAACCAGCATATTCTATTTGATTTTGTCGCGGTTCAACCGGCGTCCGAGGTTGATAAGATGTGGAAGTGGGTGGTGCAGGGCGATGTTTTGAATTTTGGTGTGATAATCGATCATAACTGCTGGAGCGTTGTGGAAGTAAACCGGCTCTCGTGCTGAGTGTTGTTTTTTGTAAACGCGGTGATGAAGTATGCGAATTCGCCAATGATGCGTTATCATCCTTAATGGAGGCAGCACTGCTTCCTTTTTGTGCTTGATAGGATGCGTATTTGGCTTCTTTGTTTTTTCGTTTCGATTGAACAGCACCCATATGTTTGAAAAAGGAAAGTAAAAAGAGGGGAAGGGAAGCAAAAGGGACGATCCTGCCCATTTGAACTTTTTGTAAATGTCGGCAAAACCCCGATAGACCGACTTAGACGATGGTAGGACAATAAAAAAACCAGTCTTTTTTTATATATATATGCTGGCACGTGTAGGAAATATTACTAGTTGTAACTACTGTATATACATTGGCGCTGATTCTTCTTCATCCAGAAATGGACATGGAGGCGCACCTTCATACATAACGTCGTGATAGCTAGGAAGTTTACAAATACTTTCTGTATATTCCGACTCTTCATCCTCCAGCCATTGACGTTGTACAGAATGGGGTGCCGTGCCAGGCACGGTACCGACGTTCAAGGGAAAGCTTAAGGACATCTTGCGCTCGCCAGTACTAAAATAGACCACCATTCGCAATTTGTGAGTAATCTGTAATCCATTACTATGAATGGATTGACATAGCTGTGGAACATCCAATGGTACAGAAAGTGCTATACGTCATGTTTTAATATCGAGAACCTATATTCAGTTTTAAGGTTATACTTGCATATGTTTTCCAACGTGTCTGCAGCATGGACTTCATGCCTTTGTTCTTTTTTATGACCAATGTAAGAATTCAATCATGAAACAGAGAAAAAAAACTTACGAGAAAATTTGCGTGTACGTGAGACTAACATATCTGGATGTAAAGGTTGATTGGCTTTGATTTGACCTGCCCGACGCCTAGCAACAGAGAAAACAATTAAAACGCCGCTTCAGCGCCTCTCAAGTGATCATTTACGGGTAGGTTTCTGTTTGATCCAATGAGAGTTCAATCGCTTCAAGCGCCGTACAAGGTTGCATTAAATAAAAGTTGCAAGTGACAGAAATCGACCTTTGCTGAAGACATGCAGATCGTGGAGTGACCACCTGATACTGCATCACTCCTGACCGTGACCCTCGGTATCTTATTCGGGATACGCAGGAGAGTGCTTGAAGACTAGCATGGGAGTGTCTCCAAACTCGAATGGGAATACATGTACTAAGTAATCGATTTCGTTTTTTACTGGTAAAGTCAATGGAGGATGATTGTTGTGGCGGTGAAGGAGAAGGGGATGCATCTTGTAATGACGGCAGGGTATTGGAAAGGCGACGATAGGCAATGGAAACTCGACGAGCGGCTTTGGATCGTACATTCCAGTAGCTGAGCTTGACTCGTTCGTGTAGTGAAGTCAGTTTGATACTAGCCGAAAGTTCGTAACGGATCGAATGACGAGGAAGTAATAAAGACGGCGGCAAGTTCTGTATATCGTTTAACGGCAACTCAAACGACCAACGTGTGAATCCTGCACGAAGTAAGGTGGGTTGATCAATCACGGTTGTTCGTTCATGAGTCAATAGCTGAGTTGACTCGGCAAATCCGGTGGCACGCCGCTTTGTCCGATCAATCAATACTCGAAGTTCTGGTTCCGTTTGATCCCACATTTTCTGTTCAGGATAATCTAGCGAGATAACGCTGCGCAAATAACCTTTGAATTCCACAGCGATTTGGCGTACATGGACGGGTCGTGTCAGCCTGAGTTCAATATGACCTCGCAATAGACATTGCTCATTAGGAAGGGTATTTTCTTCGTCAAACAAATCAATCGTTTCCGTTTCTGGGTGAATACTAAGTGAAATAATGGCCATAAGCAAAATAATAACATGGAAGAAAAAAGGCTCCCTTGGCTACACAAGATTTATATTTTTTCTTCTGGTGCATGTGACCCTCCTGGGCCGGTGATTGCCTAATTCGTGTGAGCTTAGGAAAACATAGGAAATACCACTTTCTCTGATTTCCATTTTTCTATATGCAAGCATAAAAACCTCCAGTTATTAAAGATAAGCTATCTTTTATCTATGTTCCAAGCAATGATGGTTACATTCCTATTTCTTCCCCGTTTTCCCTGGGTTTCGTCTCACAGGTTACTCGAAATTTAAGAAGGTTCCTTTCGCCCACCTGATCGCTTTGAAAACATTGCGTCTGTATGTTTGCCGCCTTTCAATTAAAAACGATCTTCCTCCTCTACTGATAGAATACAACTCTTAATAAAACTTTATATAGATGTTGATGATAACTGGTATATGGGATCATCATTCATGCCATCTGTAATATGAATCATTATATGCATGTTTGTGCTTGGTCTGGTCGAGTGGCGTGTAAAAAGCGTACTTGGAAAAAAAAGCATGTGACTTCATTGTGAAACGCTGTTTCCAAAAACGAAGCACCTCACTGAACAAGTTTGAAAACCTGGGAACCGAACCGAGGCTGTTCCATTTCAATCTAACCAATTGCAATAGATGTTTATGACTAGTATGTGGAGTAGTAACTTCACATCCCAAGCACGTCAAACCTTGTTTAAGAATCGCAAATACCATAGACAGCATTGCCACTCTTCATATGCTCACCACGCGGCAATGTATTCAGATGCATGATCATTGAAACCTATGAAGAAGCCTGATCTGATTTGTCGTGTCCACGTTTCCATCGATTCCTCGCAAATTCAGCCACTCGACTCCTAAAACAATCCCTGTTGATCTTTAATCAACTACAATTTATATAAATATATAAAAATAGAACCATGTCTCTTAGTTGTGCAGCATAAACTTGTTATTACCTATGATCATCCAATAGAAACAATTCCGTGGAATCCATCTCATCTCTTGATAAAATAAACATACATTCCATAAGTAGTTCAGTAGAACCTGTGCCCGTTCAGATGACGTACCTGTCAAAGTAGACGAGTTATAAGCCCGTTTATTTATCACATTTTCAAACGGGAGGCACCAGAGGTATACTGTTGAAGACGAACTGTCCGGGGGGCATCTTAGAGAGCCATAACATATTCTGCTGATAGCTTAGAATAGCAGACGGAGGAAATACTTTGAAAGAAGTGGAGTGAGTATGGGTATTGTTGTACAAGCATTGGTATGGGTGGCATGAAAATGTACTTGCGATACACGCTGTATACGTAGGATTCCCAGAGGAAATAGCCAGGTGGATCAAATGCAGCGCCATAAGCAGTGTAGAGAAGCAAGGGGAGGGAGCAAGGCAGAACTACAGCTGATAGTTAGATGGAGATGAGTTGAAAACGCAGACCTACTAGGGAGGGTCGCGTGTCAACTAGTCGAGGTGGGTCGACCAGGTGATGCTCTGGACGGAAAAGGCGAAGTTGGCTGCGTAGCTTTCCAAAATGGTGAACGATCGTGTTTTTCCTGTTTAGGTGTTAGTCATAGGTGGGTTGGCGTAACATTCCTACCCGGAGATCCAAGATAAAAACGTATGGATAAAAAGTCAGCAGTGGCTTTCGATGGCAGCACCAAGCAGGCAGTCAGGAAGATAATACCGACTAATGAATAATCAGCAGGATAAACAATATAACACTTTAAGTAGGAGGGAGGATCCGGATAGTGGGAGAGAAAGAGGTCGGAGCGGAGAATAGGAGAAAAGAGAGATTCAGAATAGCTGGTAACGGAGTAGGTGTCGTGGGAAAACGGAGCGGAGGCAAAGGGTGAGTAAAAAGGCAGTAGCAATTGTAACTATCATCTTTATTTGAGGGCTTCTTGTTGAAAAGGATTAGGGCGGTAGACTATACGGGTAATGTGCAGGATCGATGAAGGGTATTGGAATTGAGCAGAGAAGGGCTGAGTAATAGAGAGAATATACAGGACGCACCATCGCCGTGAAAGGACCAAGGTGCTGAGAACAGTGGTTCTATCCAGGACGCATACTTTATAATCAAACATGAATAATATGTATCTATGTAGCTACCTGATATTCGTTAACAACGTAATACAGAATTAAAACACGACCACAGTTGAAATAAAAGTTGTTAGTACTATTAGATATGAGGTCCATTAAATGGTCAACATGGAGTTATTTATCTCATCGGAACTGCGATTGTATGGTGGAAACGTGCTCTAAGAAGGGTTCCTATAGGATTTGCCCTTTTTGTCTTCTCCTAAATAGAAGCACACCAATCTGTCTCATTCCATAGTTGACATCTATTCAATGAAAACGGAAGACAATACTATTTCTTAGTACATTTTTCTTTGGGGCCATACCACTTGTACCACTTTCAGATTTTTCAGACCATACCACACCTGATCCAACCACCGGACCATTGGATATCATCCAGCGCTGTGGCTCGCAAGACTTCTTCCTAGAGAGCATACCGCGTCCTTCTATTCGGATATCAGCAACAAGTGACCTAAATGGAGTATGATAGGTTCAAATTAGGTTTAGTAGATACGCGGTTGCATAACCTATTAACTGTCACTCGGATATGGTCTGCAGACAAGATAGCCAGACGCCGAAAAATTCATCACAGAGATAGTTGGATCGGGTATGATATGGTCCCAAAGAGATATGAGTCTGCGAACAACTACGCTTATGTTAGAACTATCACCGTTGGAGGTCTCCGTCATACTTTGGATTACAGTTATCGCGAATAGATCTGACATTTTAACAAATATTCCCTCGATTTTTTCGATACCATTGGTATCCATATCATTAAAATTCTAATATAAATTTGTTTCAAGCAACGTTTAGAGAATGATATAGGCTATCTTTGCAACTTTATTTGTATAGTCGATAAAATATGGGTTATTTATATATAGGTATCGTTGGTCTTATGACCTGCGTTTGGGAAATTGGCGCCATCTGTTGCAGTATGACAAACAATAATCGTCGATATGATGCTTTTACAAGCACCGAGATATATGTTGTTGACAGCCTGCCAATTCTTTTGAACATGGTGCTTGACGTTAATTTGATCCAATGATTGTCATTAACATGGTGAACAATGCATGGGCGCGGCTTACCTTTGAAATTTTTTTTTGGGGGGGCTGTGATCGGTAAGCATGTTTGTGAGGGACAGTCGTTTTCCCTGGAATACGCACATATTGGGTGACCATAGGCACCCGCTACTACTTGAGCACAGTCAGGGGAAACTAACCAGAAGCGCGCGTTTTTACAAGCTAATAAGTTTGGGCCAAGCTTGGAATCAATGTTCAAAGTCTTTGATTGTACCTGGTAATTTGAGTGCTTTTGCAGCCACAGATCTTGCTTCTCTATTGTGTAACTGTAGACTGTGAGTCGCCTAAGTTTTTCGATGTACACATAGACTTGTTCTTCATCTGACGGGTCAAGTCCTCCGTCTGCAACATATTTAAGTGTTTCATAATCTTCTGTTTTCCCGTACTGCATTGCGTAGCCTTTCAGCATCTTTGTATTTAAGGATACCACTTGGTTGGCGTCAATCTGGTATCGTTTGAGCTGTGGAACGAAGCTGTCATTGACGTATTCAGTTGTCGTCCAGTCGTTCCCTTTGTATTCATGCAGGTCTCTTATATATTTTTTTTAATTTTTTCTGTGAGACCGCTGTGGGAAGAGTGTTCCGTCTCTTCGAGTATCACCTGTGGTGAGAGAGATTTGTCTCGTTCTATTCTTGTTTGTTCTTCGAGTCTAAATCTTTTTGCGAATTCATTATAGAGGTGTTGGAGTACGTTCTCCGGAATTGTGGTCATATTATTTTGGTTTTCCACATTGGTATTATTTTCCATAGCTCTTATCCACGAATGTGCGACTTAGAAGGGCGAAGACTTATAGTAGAAAAAATCTACGAATAAAAAAGAAGCGTAGCTGAGAGGGCCAATGCCACATCCTTCGTCTTCGTTACATCTCTCTGCGTATTCATAAAATTATATTAGTTCATCTTTTTGAATGCGAGGACCATACAATAGGGTGTACCAGTGTGTACCAACTCTAGCATGTTATACGGTAGATCTACCATGAACAGTCGGCTTGTGTATCTCTAATTAGGTTAATTGGCAACGTATGTTTAAACATCTACACGGCTGCTCACTTCTACCAAGCATAGAAAGACGTTACATGGGTGTCCTCGATGTTTTGGGCCAATTTTTCGTTTTGATCAGCCGTCCTCCATGAATGCTAGTTACGTCTGAACATATTTCGAAATCGATGTGCGATTGTGCAAGATCGTTGGTTATCAAAGGTATTTTTGAAGGTGGACCCTGTCTTGCCGTCAAACATACGAATGACCATGTGAACAGGTGCAAATGTTATTTTGACCCTTTAACAGCCATTTCACAATAAAGCAAAAAGTACAAAAGAGCAGTCGAATGGTTCAACCGCATCGAACATTTACAACTCCTTTATGCAAAGACAGCGTCAGAACTCGTAAAATCTTTAGATTCAAAAGAGCCAGTAGTACAGATATGAGTCCTGAAAATAAAAATCTTTCCAAAAGACTTGCAGCTTTCTTCATACTTGCTAGGTTTTATTCCTACAGTGGTGGTTATCTGCCCCAACGTTTACGACCTGAACCCTTTTTTTTTTTTTTTTTTTAACAATAAAATTCGAGCATTTCACTCGCTTTTCCTCCCTTCTTTCTTCTCAGCTTCCCGTCATCCTTTAAACGGCAAGGATTACTTTGTAAAAAAAAAAAAAAAAAAAAAAAAAAAAAAAAAAAAAAAAT